>OX328123.1:91678452-91723452 GCA_946811695.1 Gonocerus acuteangulatus
TAACAGTACAAACGGCAGTAAGTTCAGTAATCCTTTTGTGTTCCAGGAAAGGTTGTGTATAGTGGTCGTCACTAGATATGGTACTAAAGTATGTTCCTAGAATATTACTCATAGTCCGTTGGTCAGTAATGATGGTCCCGTTATGTTCAAGTCCAGTCACTGGGGGTCGATATTTTTTATGAGTTATTTGATTAATTTTATTCCATATGTCAATTGTACTAGATTTTTCTGAAAGACTTGATACAAAATTCACCCAACACTGCTTTTTACTCTGCTTTATAACCCACTGTGCTTTGGCCTTTTTTCGTTTGTAATCCTGAAGGTTACTGAATGACGGCCTTTTCGGTCTCTTACAGCTACTTTACATTCATCATTCCACCAGGAACGGGTGATCGTCTGTACGTCTGTGAAGTCCTGGGAATACTAACCTCCGCAGCTTGTAACATAACAGAGGTTAGTTTGTCTAAGGAGTCTACATTCAAGGAGTTTAATGTGTTATGTATGAAATTTTGATAGGAGTTCCAGTCTGCTTTTTTAGTATTGAATCGAGGTACTGTATTGAAGAGAGGTGTTTGATTGTTGAATGAAATGTGGATTGGAAAGTGATCACTTCCGTGGGAGTCTTGGTCGACATCCCAGGAAAAGCGTGTGGTTAATGACGGAGTGCAAAGACTAATGTCAATGTTTGTTAAAGTTCCTGTCCTGGGGCAAAGGTGTGTTGGTGAGTCAGTGTTTAGAGGAATCAGGTCAAATATCTCAAAAATACTTCTGAGCTGGTTTCCTTTACTGTTAGATGATGGTGAGTGCCATATTGTGCTTTGGGCGTTAATATCACCCATAAGAAGAAATGTTGGTGGTAGTTGGGTCAGTAGGTCTTGAATTTCGTGTATGTCTAGTGGTTCACTGGGTGGAAGATAAATGGAAAATATTGTGACTCTGAAAGGCAGGTGTACTGACACTGCTACTGCTTGGAGTGTTGTTCTTAGCGGGATAGGTTCGCTTTATACAGCGTTATTGACATATACAGCTACCCCTCCACAACCTCTACCTCCCAAGAAGTAATCTAACCTATAAGTAGTAAAACTGTATAAGCTGACGTCTTTACCAGGTGTGAAGTGAGTCTCTTGTAGAGCTACAACTAGGGGCTTTTTATCGTTCAATAAGTATTTAAGATTTCCCAAATGCGCCTGAATACTGTTTATATTCCATTGGAGTATAGTCATTGCTTAACCTGTAAGTGATACAAAAAATAAGTAAAATAATAATAGAGGGGAATAAACAAATTAATAAGTGAATAAATCATAAAGTAAGGATATAACTAATAATATACAAACAATAAAAAAGTAATAATTGTAAAAAACTAGGTTATTTTCTTCCGATTCCTGTATCTTGGATTTCCATTAGGCGGGATCTTTGAGTCATCTAGTTCTGTGAGTGTTTCCGTGTCACTAGATATTGGCGGCACGTGATCTTCGTCATTCTTCAGTGATTCTTCGTGTCCATTTTCTTTCTTCTTGTTTTTGGAGTTAATGGTTTGCGATTTAACATCCTTGATTTTAGTCGGAGGAGTAATGTCCTTAACTTTTTTCTTCGATGATTCTTCTGTGGGTGGTTTTTGTATTTGAACCAAAGATTTCAGGAGCATATTTTCCATAACCTCCATCCTCTTACTCATTTGTAGAATAAATTCCGTTAATTGAGGAGAATTATTGGGTTCTTGTACTTTACTCGCTGCTCTGGAGGCATAAGATACTTGCTTCGATTTCAGGTATGTCCGTTTAGCTTCTGGGTAACTTAACTTGTTACAGGCCATTAGCTTTTTAATTTCATATTCTTGAGAGTAAGCAGGACAAGTTTTTGAAGCGGTAATGTGGTTACCTTCACACAAACAACACTTAATTCCATTACATGGACCATCATGTCGCGGCTCACTACAGGTCCTGCAAACAGGATCCTTCTTACAGGATGACATATGATGATTTAAAAGTCCACAAGTAAAACATATTAACGGCTGAGGGATATATTGCCTTACAGTAACTGATAGATAGCCAACATAGATACGGCTAGGAAGTTCTGGAGTGTCGAATGTTACAAGGAATAAACATGATTTCTTGGGGTCTTTTCCTATTTTCTTCAGTCCTATTACTCCTTGATCTTTCAGCTCAAGAGCAATTTCTTCCTCAGAATGATCTCTGATCTCCGGACAGAAGAAAACTCCTTTAGAATAATTCAACGTTTTATGAGCTTCAACCGAGATATTGACGCCGTTAAATTGTTTTTCCCTAAGTATTTTTGTTGCAACGATATGATTGGGGCAGTCCAGGAGAAGTAAGCCAGTTTTATATTGTTTTCGAACTTTAATTTCTTTTGAGAAGGAGCAAACCCACTTATTAATTATAAATGGACTAATAAGGTTAAAGTTTTTACCTGTGGTTTCCATGGTTTCCATTTTTACTACAAGATATCTTGGTACTGAACTTGCCATGTTTTCAGAATTTTCACAAAGTTCAAACCAGGATTTCTTCTTCATAATTTGTTCACTATCACTATTCACTAATGTTTTACTAATTTCATCGCAAATACCTTGCCCTGCACTGCTCAAATTAACACTTTTATGAGGAGCAAATAAAGTAGCGTCTTCTATGTTTGGTTCAAACATATGTTCACTCTACAGTTTATTTAAAGACGTGTTAACGTTACTTGAAAACAAAACAAATATACAATAGATATTTTTTAAGTATTAAATTGAAGGCCGTATTTTATTAAAATTAATTATCAAGAGAGTATTGACTGGAGACAGAATAACAAATGTCAATAAATAAATTAAAAATATTTTTATTAGTTGAAATTGCAACATACCCTCTACAGCCCGGGGTACTCTTTTGGTTCCCTAATAGTTTTCGAGATTAGAGTATATTCATTAGTTTTTCTCTTGAGTCTCTAGAATCCTGGTTTATTGAAATAAATAACATCTTCTTAACACTGCACTGTATGTTTTACGAAAATCATTGTGATTCCTGATTCTTGAAAAAAGGTCAACTCGCCAGGCTAGTATTTACACTCACTTTTACGAACTCATATGTTTCCAGTTAGGAGCGAGGCATAGATAGAGACGAGATTTATCCAGCGAGATCCTAGGTTTTTGTGAAGCCCTCTCGCTATTATGAAGCCTCGTTTAATTGTCGAAACATCCAAACGTAAAATGTTACAATCTGGGTTCAAATCCGAGCTAATTTTTTTTAAAATAAACACTTTTTTGAACTGATCATCTATGTATTCTATGCAGTGGTTTAATAAAATGAATTGCTTGTTGGTTCCAGATAGACGGGTGTACTTCTTCATTATGTAAACAATACGATTTTTGAAATAAATTATTTACTTGAGTACATCCCGGGTCAGAGAAAACACAACAGAATTTCTCGTGGCTAGATGAAATTGTATGATAAAATTGCTTATAAACTGTTTGAAGCGGAGTGAGAGTAAGAGGATTAGTTGCGCATTAAGTGACCATATATTGGATTAGGATGAGCAGCTAATGGTGACCACAATGCGGGCAGCGGTTTGCGCCTCTAGGTATCCCACCGCAGGGCCCAGTGTTTGACCAGTTCTCTCATTATTTATACCCTTACCAATAGCTATGCAGAGTAACTACCTATTTCATGGTTAGAGCATTATCTCAATACCTCTCAGTCACTTTAGCTTTCCATAGATCTAATGAACCCACTTAGTCACTATTTGAGTCATGTTCCCGATATTCTTCATGTAAAAACTAAATAATATCATGAAATCAAATACGGATTACTAATAATATTTAGATATGCTTAACCTAATAATAATATAATGAGAATAACTAGGAAAAATGTTATGACTGCTCTCTTGTCCGCGGGCATCCTAAATTCTATGATCGAAAGGAGTTCTTTATTACAAGCTTGTAGGGAGTTCAATTTAATCAAAATTAAGAACATGATATATTTCCTAAATTAATTTAAAGCAAGGAGGTGGAATGCTCTTACTTATCAGATGAAGACCACAAATTAAAACATTCAGATTGTCCGTTATTGAAATTACGTCTAATATTTTTTAAAAGGAACAATGAAATTACACATATAAATCATAATTCGTCTTACTTACATTACTTGCTTACAGATGGATGCTACAGTCCGTGAAAATCCGGGGCCTCCGCTAACAGCTTCCTTTCACCATTCACGATTGACCACAAATCATTTTCAAAGGCTGATACCAATTCCCTTCAAATCTTTATCAAAATCATCTCCCCATCTGAGTCGGGATCTCCCTTTTTAGCGCGGTTCCTCCCTCCCCCATAGGGAGGAACCCCGCTTATAAGTTCGATACAATGAAACAATCCGGAAGTGCCGACTAGAAAATTTCGCGTTTCAGAACGCGAATATATATGTATATATATATATCCCAGAGGGTGAAACAAAATTCAGTCATTATTTCAGCCAAAAAGATTCTCTACCCATGGGATCACCGCTGAGCCCACTTGCAGCTGAGATTTACATGGATTGGTTAGAGAATTCTAAAATCATGTCCACAGTAAACCCATTCCGAGATAAGATCTTTTATTACGTCAGATATGTTGATGACATATTGATTTTGTTCACAGGTTCGGATGAGGAACTAAATCAATTGTTACAATATATTAAGTCTGATTCCACGGATTAAGTTTACTATGGAGATTGAAAAAGAGAATTGCTTAAACTATTTAGATCTAACCATCACTAGGGATGGGAATAAACATACATTTGGGATATATCGAAAACCGTCATCAACAGATATAGTCATACCCAATTCTTCGTTCCACCATTACTCACACAAATTGTCAGCTATTCATAGCTACATAAATAGACTTTTAAATATCCCGTTACCGCAAAAATCCCCGGATAGTGTTTAACACTTCCATAATCTATAATGGATCGAATAAATGTTCGATAAAATTGGATCATTGTTTCCTGTCTGCTCCCCATTTTGTGTAACTAATAACTCTTAGTAAATTTATAGAGTTTTTACATTTTATGACAGTATTTTTTATATGAGGAATCCATGTCAATTGTTTATCGAACGTCAGACCAAGAAATGTGAGTGTCGTGGAGCAGATATAAAAGGGGGTTTCTGGACCACCTCCCAAATACCATCAATTTCCCCAAAAAATGCTCACGCCCTATTTTTGTAGGATTTTTCATTTTTATCTCAAACATCTAATTTTTTTAAAAAATATACATTTTCTAACATATTTCTTTAAAACCTAACAAATAAAAAAAAAATACATATTTTTAACATATTTCTGAAAAACGATACAAAAATTGGGATCACCCCCAAAAAGTAAAAATATTATATAATTAATTTAATTATTATTTCCATTTGTTATACACGTTTAATCATCAATATCACTTTCAGATTTCTTAGATTTAGATCTATTTTCATTTTTATTTTCTCGGAAGTCAATAATATGAATTTTCTTCCCATCATTTAATTCTTTTAAACCGTCATAAACGAATAATAGTTTCTGTGAATTTAATTGTTGAATATCTTTTTTATTTAATTTGTCATTAAATCTATCTGGTAGAAAAACTTGAAATTTATCTTCCTTATCTTTTAACGTAACAACTATACGTTTTCCAAATTTTGTATTAGTTTCTTTAAATTCTTTAATTGAATAAGATTGACCACATTCCAATTCTGTTAGTTTCTTTATTGGAGTATTTTGACATTGACCAACTCGTTGGATCTTTTTTAATACTTCCATTTATTAGAAATGAAATTTATCAAATAAAATATTTCAATTCAATTCTATACTCTTTACATGTTAAGAAGTAAGATATATTCTTACTTCTTTAACATTTAAAGATATTAATTTATAAGAATCTTATTTAGAATTTTATTTAAACATTTTTATAATGTCCTAATGCTCTAGTATGGATTCCATCTTCTAAAATATAACGTTTATCATCATCTGGTGATAAAGCTTTTTTATTAACTTGAATTGAATATATCTCATGTTTATAACTCCTGATTTGATTCATTGTTCTATAATGAACTCTTTTATTGAATAAACAATCTTTATAATCTTCAAATGATATTTTCTTATTTACAACACATTTCTTAATACCTTTTGATTTCTTACAAATAGATATCTCATTTTTATGAGAATACATTTTAGATCTTAATCCAATAAATTCTGTCATAATAACTCCATTATTTTCATCTTTCATTTTACCTAATACTTTCTTATTTACTCTAGGTATATTGAATCTGTTATCAACAGGAAAATCTGAAGTATCGAACAGATCAATCATTTTTTTCATGTCTTCATAAAAATCGTCTGTTTTAATATTATATATAAGACTGTCTGTGTCCATGTACATTAATTTAAGATCATTTCCATATTTCCGTTTCATAGTATTGTAATGAAAATCGTACATTAAATGTTTCGATAAATCTAGAATACTCATTCCTACATAAATCGGTTTATTAAATTTAACTTTTGTTTTGTTCATATGAATTGCTGATAGATTTTCATCAAATATTGTTCTTCCTTTAAAATTTGGTTTTGATATTAATTTCTCAACTTTCCCATAATTATTACACAATTTCACATCAATTCGTTTTCTTATATTTTCCATAGTTTTTCCAAACACTGAATTATTCATTAGTTTATAGAAATCTTTTTCAAAATCATTTACAGCTCTAGTTCTCATTTTCGTATTGAGATCAATATATTTTTGTAACCAATTCGATTGTTTAAATTCTAATACCCTATGAACTTTTTTTAGCTTTAATCCCATATCCAAACATTGTTTTAAATTTCTGTAATGAATCACATATTTTTCTTTATCAAATAATGTCGTTAATAATTTTACATGTTTTGAATTACCTGGTATTCCATTTTCTGGAGCTAGAGGTAAATCAGAATGATCATCATGTAACTCTTTTGGATATTCAAGATCAACTTCTAGTATATAACCTTTCTCTGAATCATCATCTAAATTTTCCATTTCTTCTGGTTTTATCCATTTAAATCCTCCATAAGGTAAATATTGACTCATCGCCCAACCATATAAATTATTTGCATCTAAATACATTAAATAACTAGATGGTAGATTTTTATCATATTTTTTCATATATTTATTATTTGCTTTAGAATATCTATTACAACATTGTGAAATTCCACCACGAGTTCCTTTTTCCAACATCAAAATCATATCATAATCACTTAATAATTCCAACTCGATTTCTGTCGTTTTTAACATTGCATCCCAAGATAATCCTGGAGCTGTAAAATACCAAGCTGGATCAAGTTTATAAGTTTTTAAACAGACATCTCTAAAATTTTCAAATATATCAGACAACATTAAAACATCTGATTTAACATATAAATCTGAATACTCTCCTAAATTTCTAATTTCAAATGTTTTCCATACTTTTTTCGCATGTTTATAATCGTTTTCAGAAATATCACAATCATTCAATTTACTATAAAATTCTTCGATTGAAGGTAATTTTGACTCTTCAAATTTTTCTTCTGAATCCATGTAATCATAAGGATACACACCTTTTCTCGTAATTAAATCTAATTTTTCATCTTTATAATATTTACTGGTTTCTCTAAACATAGATTTCAAGAATTTATATTTTTCTAACTTGTTACCTTTCATTTCTTCAGGAATTTTTCTTAAGTTCGTAGATAATGAATCTAAACTCGAAGCCATAAATCTGAATGAATCAACAAATCTAATTTCTAATTTATCAACTTTCTGTGTGAATGAAATATATTTTTCTTCAGTATTTGGAATTACCTCAATATTTTCTTTAAATTTCCCCATCGCTTTAACAAATAGATGTGCATCATATCCAGATAAATTATGAATGAATACTGGAACAAAGGAAGGATTTTTATAATTCAAATTACAAATTTCATGAGCCGGACCTCGATATTTTCCAGTTAAATGATCATGATCTCTTACCTTTTTTCCTAATATCCCAATAGGTTTTTCCCCATATTTCTTATAATTATTCCATGTTATAATATCCTTTTCACATATATGACAAATATCAGTTTTCTGAAAATGTTTTTCTTCTTCAAAAGTCATTTCCAACGGTTTAATTTCTTCATAAATCTTTTGAATATTTTTAACTTCCTCATGAATCATTTCTACAAATTTATCAGTACAATCAGATCCTCTATATACTACAGGTTGTTTGTAATCATAATTTTGATATTTTATATAATAACAAAAACTATTCGGTTCATGTTTTTGATATTTCATAGTATAAGAACCTGATGAATCAGGTTGACAATTATCAATTTTTTTAGTTAAACATTCAAAATCTGCATATATTACGAAAGGAACTCTTAACGATCTGTTATAATTTTTGAAACTTAAATATTCACCTTTTTTCGGCATTTCAATTTTTACCGCTGTTTTAGTTTTACAATCAAGTTCATGTTTTTCTAATTTTTCAGCTGAATAATAATATCTTAAACATCTTTCACATGGATAAATTTTTACTTTTTTATTTATTACTTGTGTTTTGACTAATCTAGAGAGATCCTTAATCCAACAGTAATGATCATTTTCATTATCTTTAATATAAAACAGATTTACATGTTTGTCTAATTTGTTTTTAGTTATCCTTAGAGGATGAACAGATTCTTCATATCCGTAAACATTTATAGATATATTGTTTTGTTTTTCGAATTTACTAATATCTTTAAAGGAAACTGGGAAGTTGATTCCATCAAAATTTAATTCATCTTGATAAATTTCATATTTTTTAACTCTATCGCTGTGATTATCTGCTGGATGTAATGCTGATAGAACAGACCACATAAAACACTTATTATCATTATTTTTTACATTAATAATTGCTTTTTTAGATTTTAATTTTTCTGGTAAATCAATATATGAAGAACCTCTTAATGGATTATATTTATTGATTCGAAGTTCTAAATAATCAATACTTACAAACTCCCATCCGGAACCCTTTCTTTGAAAATCACTCATTTCGTGTATCAGTTTCTCAATAGCACCATCATAAAATGTATTTAGATCTGAAGATTGTAATATGATTTCATTTTTAGTTTTAAATGAAATTTGTTCTGTAATATAGCGTCGACCACCCCACCATTTATATTCTCCTTCTGGTTTTCTATAGGTAAGGAAAAATTTAAGATTAACTTTCAAATCCATCGTTCTTAAATTTTCAGTTATTTTATTGATTACTACATTCCTTTTGTCTTCTAAAAATTCTCTCGGAAAAAATACTATTTCTTCTTTGGAAATTTCAAATCCTTCTATAAATTGTTTCGGAACATTTAATCTTCCCGTATTCCTAATTATATAAGTTTTTAACCGTGATTCATAAGCTGTTTCAATTTCTTGTATTTCTTGTTCATCATTAATTTTTACATTCTTATGAGTCAAAGATTCAATATGTTTCTCTTTATACGATTTTTTATAATATTTATTACAATCATCACATTTGATTTGTTTTTCCCTAGGAGGTCTAGTTTTTGAAAATAAACTTGGATGGAAATTGAATTCATTTATTGATGTTTTCTTAGATTGATTTTGAGCTCTTTTTATAGATTGATTTATTAATTTTTTTCTCATATTTTTTCTTTCTTCTCCATCAGTAATGAGTTTTATTAAATCATCTTTTTTATTAAATTTCCGATGGTTACTAATATTTTTCAATTTACAATATTCACGTAATTGTTTCATCGTCCATAATTTAAAGTTTTTATCAAGTTTTGGTTTAGAAAACAAACTAGAATCAAAATTGAATTCATTTATAAATTTCTTTTTCTCTATTTTATCAATAATGTAAGTTATAAGATCATCTTTATTTTTATGAAAATATCCTTTAATATTTTGAGATTTACAGTAATCTCGAAGGTTTTTGAGAGTTTGACTTCTCAGTTGGTTCTCCATTTATTAGAAATGAACTTTTTAAATCCTGCAAATTTTTCCATCCTAGAAAATAATTAAAATTATTTAATATTTCTAAATTGATTCAAAATATATTCTCTAAATTCATTTTTCTTTTCAATTATCTCAAATGGTCTCATCTCTAAAAATTCATTCCACAATTCTTCATTTCTTTTAGATTTTCTTATTCGAACATTATGTTTAATTTCTAATAGATCTGCAATTTTTGCAATAAAAAATTTATATGGTAGGGCTTTTCGTTTATAATTTTCATTAAAAACTTCAAACACTTCTTCAATTTTAATTCTATCTTCAGGTTCATCTATTAACTGTAATAAATGTTCATGAAAATATCTCTGTCTATATTTAAAATTATTATGAGGATTTCTTGTTGGTGGATAACAACTATAACAACGATTATCTAATACCGATTGTTTACAACAGATCTGACAAAATTCGAAAGGTTCTAATTCCTCCATTTATTAGGAACGAACTTTTTTAGATCTTACAAAATTTTACATCATCATTTGTTTTAAAATATACTCTCTAATAGATTAATTTATATTCAAAGTCATTCCATATTTTCACCATTCTCTTAGTTTCCTTAATTTCAATATTATTTCCTACTTTTAAATAATCTGCAATCTTTTTTACTAAATATTTATAAGGTATATATTTACCTCTATAATTATTAATAAAAGTTTCAAATATTTTTTCAATTTCAACCTTATCATTAACATTTTCTATTAAATTATTCAATTTTTTACGAAATCTATTTATTCTATACGATTTACGATTATATTTACCTATTTTAATGTCTGTTACACAATTATAACAATTATTATTTAATACACTATACCTTCCACATATACTACACATTTCCATTTCTCCATGATCCAAATTTTCATCTATAAAGTTTCCTTCTGTATCCGAATTTTTTAAATCGTCTCCATAAACTGAAGTTAATTCAAATTCGTCTTCGTAATGTGGAGGTAATTTAAATTCTTCCATAGATTCTTTTTCTTCTAATAACTTAATTAAAACAGATTTCTTCATGTTATAATAATTTTTTATTTTATACTGACTTCCCAAACGTCTTAATTCAACTATTTTTTTATCACTTAATTTTTCTTTAGTTTTAGATTTTTCTAATATTAAATCAATTAATGATTGTTTTCTCAGTTTAGAATAACCCTGATATTTATTTTCTTTACATATTTTTTGTAAATCTTTAACTGTCTTATTTTTCAGGTCTTCCATTTATTTAGAAATAATTTTTATCAATATAAAATTTATCATCGAAATATTTTGTTAAATATCTTTTCAAACTCAAATATTCTCATTTTAAACCTCTGATTATTGATTAAATTAAAATTAATTCTACATTCATAAGGTATTTCATAAATAGTTACAAGATCATTAAATCTTACCTTCTTCATTTATAGTTTTAAAAAATTCTATATTTATATTCAAATTCTTCAAAAACAAGGGGGTCGTGATTTCCGACCCCTTTGAAATTTTTGCAGGTTGATAAAAAGTTAATATAAATTGTTTCTACTGAAATATATCAAATTCTGAATGTATCAAACCCATTCCTAAATGTCTTTTAATTTTCATTGCATTCGTTGTCAAATATGCCGCAGTTCTTTCTCCTATATCAGCATCACTCGAAATAACTCTTTCCCATGCTTTATTTTCTAAAATTTTGTCTGCGATATGTCTATCTGATACTTCTTTATGATCTCTATAAGATATATCATGTTCTTTTGCAGCTTCATCTAATTTATTAATTGGTTTATCACCTCTTTCCAATCTTTCATTTAATTTAGTACCTGGACCTAAATAGTTATAACCCGGATAATGTAATTCAAATGGTAATCCACTTAATATTTTATTAAACAATCCAGATCCTATAGTTTCATCCTTAATTATTTTATGTGGAAGAGCATTCACTAATCTTATTAAATATTCAGTTCCTTTTCGATCATCAATATGTTTTTCTAAAAGATTTGTTAAAAATCTGATAATACCGACTTTTTCATTATGAAAATTATTATCTCCAGCCAATTCTGAAGCATATATTAAATTCAATCTTGAAATCAATTCATTCAAATTTTGTATATACATAACAGAATGTTCATTATAATTAACTATTCCTCTTCCGGTAACCGGAATTGTCTTTAATTCTTCGTATATAGGTTTTAATAAATTTTTATATTTTTTTGATTGTGGAGCTTTTGGTCTATTTGTTGATGAGTTATTTTTGTTATATAAAACCTCACTATTAATTAAAATTTCTTTATAGGTATTAAATTCTTCTGGTGAATATAATTTTTCACCTTTATTATCAAATAAGTTTTCATAATTTTGTGTTAAGAGAACCCATAATCCTTTTGTTCCAATATATTTTTTTCCATCAATAATTAAATCATTTCCATCTATATTAACTTTATTCTTTCCGATTTTAAAAAATAATTTTTTTTCATCGTAAGTAATTCCATAATGTTTATCAGTTAGTTTTGGTAAATATGTTGCTCCAAGAGGACCAATTATTTGACCGATAACAGATGATGAAATATTCAATGGAGTATCTGATTCATTTAAACTGTCTTCACTTAAATCCGACTCGTCTTCTGAAACTTTTTCCATTGGAACAAATGTAACTTTCTTTTTCTCTTTTGAAAAAGGTGTACTTTTTGCAAGTGGTGTATCTTTATCGTATAATTCTCGTTCAAAAGATGTTTCTTCTTCTGAAGGTGGAATTTCCATATCTGCTATGTTTCTTGTAAACGGTACAAGATCTGTAATTAATGTTTTATTTTGTTCTAACACATTTTTTATACTCTTGTCGACTTGAGAAATCTTTTCATTAAAAGTATTATCAAGTTTATTGATTGCACTCGTTATCGGTAAATATTCTTTACCTTTTAAATCTTCTTCAAGTATTCTTTGTTTTCTGGCATGTTCAAATTTTTTAATTAATCTATCTCTTATCTTAATAGTTTGTTTTGGATCCATTTATTATATTAAAAAGTTCAGAACGGTTTAACTAGATTTAACTAAGTTTAACATTTCGTTAAGTTTATTTGTCATGAATCAGACTTAAATATATAATATTATTAACATTTTCATTATTTAATAATTCATGTCTTTCATTCCTAATAGTTACATTTATTTTTTGAATTTTATGAATATCGTTTCTAATTGGAACATAAACAATTTCTAAGGGTTTTTCTGAAATCTTTGATTCAAAAGGAACATTCGGGAAAAAACTATATACTAAATCAGTTTCTTCATGTATGTGTTCATTAGAAGAATGACTCACTAAACTAGATTCAACTAAATTACAATGAATTTCGATAACATCAAAAGGTCTTAATTTAGGTCTGAATTTTCCAACATGTACTGTGTTACTTGCATAATCTGTTGAAATTTCATTTTTAGTTGGTATTTCGAAACCAAAAATGTTTTTAAGATTTACGTCCAGATCAAATGGATACGGTGAAAACATTTTTACCTTTCCATCATTATTACTTTTTATATAGAACTTTTCGTTTACAAGTTCTTTCTTTATTAGATTATCGATTTCTTTTAAACTCCAAAATCCTTTTTCAATTTTAATATGTTTTCTTGATTTATTAATATCGAATGAAATGAATGAATCTTTTTGTATGTTAGGAATGTTATTATCCGAATAAAAACCAACAAGACCTATTTTATAATTTATATTTTCGTCTAGAAATATTGGATGTGCTAATTTCAAAGTCAACTCAGAAGTTTTACCAGTTATTTTTAACAATTTCATCTTATATAAATTACTCTATTTATAATGGAAAAAAAGTATCGTATAAAAATTTACCACGAAGATAAAAATAAGACTAACAATAAACCTTTTCCATTACCATTAAGATGTATAATTATCGGTAGTAGTGGTTCTGGAAAAACAACTTTATTAACAAATTTTATTTATGGAGATTGGTTAGATTATTCTAAATTATATGTATGTAGTAAATCTTTAGATCAAGATATTTATCAAGAAATGATTGAGTTGTTTAGTGATATTGGAAATAAAATAGGAGAGGATGTAGGGTGTTTTTATAATGATATTGAAGAAATGGAAAATGTAGATACTTGTGAACCGAATAGTTTAGTTATCTTTGATGATATTATATTTGAAAATCATGAAAAAATTAATGAATATTTTGTTAGAGGTAGACATAAAAATATTTCTTGTATTTATTTAAGTCAATGTTATAGTAAAGTTGATAGAAAGTTTATTAGAAATAATGTTAATTTTATTTGTTCTTTTAAACAATCTCTTCATTACACTGAAATGATATATAAAGATTTTGCTGGAAGTGATTTTTCATCCTTTGATATTTTTAAAAAAATTTGTAATGATTGTTGGGGGGATGATTATGGTTTTCTATCGATAAATACATATAATAAATTAAACAATGGAAAGTATATCCATAAACTAGAGAAATTTATCTATTTTAAAGACTAGATTTTATCCTATAATAAATGGTACTTATATATTGTGTAAAGTGTAAAAAACAAACAGAAAGTAAGAATTATCATGAAGAAACTTCTAAAAATGGAAAACTCATGGGTAAAGGAATTTGTGAAATTTGTGGAAGTAAAAAGAATACTTTTTTAGGTCAAAAAATGAAAAAGAAATGAGTGTAAAAGAAGGAATAATTGAAGAAATTCATAAACCGGTTAGAAGAAATTTTGAAAGAACAAAAATTATAACTCGAGGAATAAATGACTTGTGGCAATCTGATTTAGTTGAGATGAATACTGGAAGTTTAAAAGGAATATCAAAAATTAATAAAGGATTTAAATATATTTTAACTGTAATAGATACATTTTCTAAAGTTTCTTGGGCAATTCCTGTTAAAGATAAAACTGGTAAATTAGTGACTGAAGCATTAAAAAGTATATTGAACGATAAAAATAAACCAAAAAATTTACAAACGGATAACGGAAAAGAATTTTATAATAAAGAATTTCAGAATTTAATGAAAGAATATAATATCAATCATTATTCTAGTTATAGTGAAATAAAATCTGCTATAGTAGAAAGATTTAATAGAACATTAAAAGAAAAAATGTGGAAAGAATTTTCTAAGAGAGGAAATTATAAATGGATAGATATTTTAGATGATTTGATTAAAACATATAATAATTCCTATCATAGAACTATAAAAATGAAACCTATAGAAGTTAATAAGAAAAATGAAGAAGAAGTATTAATGAATATTTATAATGATAACAATGTTAAAAATGAAAAACCAAAATTTAAATTAAACGATTATGTAAGGATAAGTAAATATAAAGGAATATTTGAAAAAGGATATACACCTAACTGGTCTACTGAAGTTTTCAAAATAAATAAAATAATAAATTCCATTCCTATTACTTATAAATTAAAAGATTTGAAGGAGGAAGAAATCGAAGGTAGATTTTATAAAGAAGAATTAATGAAAACCAAATATCCACATGATTATCTTGTTGAAAAGGTTTTAAAAAGAAAAGGGGATAAAGTTTATGTCAAATGGTTAGGTTTTGATAATTCACATAATACTTGGATAAATAAAAAAAATGTTGTGAATTAAATTTCTTTTTCACTGTGTAATTCCTCTATTTTTATAATTAGATATTCCTCACTAAATTCTTCATTATTTATTCTAAAATAATTACCATGAAATTCTAAATCATTTTTTAATTTTTCTTTTATTCTAGAATATAAATTAACACTATTTGGATCATAGAATTTTATTATCTCCTCACAATCTTGATGTTCTAAAACTATTTTATCAACAGCTCTTTTTAAATATACTTTTTGACATCTTATAACATAATAACTATATTCACATTCATAGTCGTTTAACTTAAATAATAGGAAAAAATGTCTTAATTTTTCATCTTTAGTTTTAGGTACAACATCAGATTTGATATTTGTTATTTTATTATTTAAATTTTCAATTTTTTCATCTTTCTTTTTTATAATTTTGTCTTTACTGTATAATTCTTCCTTCAATTTATACTCCCCTGTTTTTCTAATTGTTTTGATAACATTGTAAACCCATTTTTGAAATTCTTTTGCTTGAGGTAATTTCGATTTCATAATCAAAGAATATAAACCTAATTCGTTAATAAAAATAGTATGTGGTTGCATATTTGAAGAGTGCTCTTCTAAGGAGCACCCTTCTAAAATAAGATTTAGATTTGTTTTATGTTCTTCATCAACAAGATTATATGCTTTGGTTATTTTTTTATACTCTAATAATTCAGCAATATCTCTAGCTTTAAACCAAGGATCGTTATTTTCATCTAAAATCATAAATATTTCTTTATTATTATAGTTAAGTTTGTTGTTCAGAATATTTAGAATCCCCTCCATTTATTAGAAACGAACATTTTTAAATCCTGCAAAAATTTCCAGTAGAAAGAATTTATATTCTTTTTTATTCATTATAAATTAAAGAAAATGAGTGAGTATAAACCTTTTAAAATTTCACTAACGGAAGGTCAAAAATCTAAAATTATTGGTGCTGTAAAAAAGAAAACTGATGTTACAATCGATACAAAAAAAGGAAATAATTCAATTTTGTTAACTCAAAGACAGATCGATAAGATTAACAGAAATGCTAAAGACGGAAAGGGAACTAGAATTAAATTAACATATAAACAATTAAGAGAAAATGAAAAAGATGGTGGAATACTTCCTTTAATTTTTGCAGGATTAGGAGCTTTAGCTGCTTTAGCGAGTGGAGCAAGTTCTATTGCAAACTCGGTTATCGATAAAAGATATAAAGATAAACTAATAGAAGAACAAACAAGACATAATAAAGAAATGGAAAAGAAACAGGGAGGAAAACTTGTAACAGTTAAAAAAAAAAAAATAACTCCTTTATCTAATTTTGATATCGAGAATATCGTTAAGAAGTTAAACATAAAACATTTTAGAGGAGTTTTTATGAAAGATGAACTTCCGAAACATCCTAGAAATATTGAGTGTGGAATTGTAAACATTGATAATTCTTTCGGAAATGGTACTCACTGGGTTTCTTATTATAAAAATGGAAATAAAAAATATTATTTTAATTCATATGGAAACTTACATCCATCAAAGGAATTAGTTATATATTTGGGAAAAGATAATTTAATATATAATGAAGACAGACTTCAAGAAATTAATGATCCACCTATTTGTGGACATTTATGTTTGTTAGTTCTTAAATTCTTTTCTAAAGATATGGATTTTAATGAAATTTTAAATATAATAAATAGAAAGAAATGGAATCTTATTCAAGAGTTATTTTAAAATTTGATGTTTTAGGAAATCAAATTGTTTTTCCGGAATCTGGCGATATTGATGAAACGAAATTAAAAAGTGATATTGTAAATGAACTTTCAAATTCTTTTAGAACAGAATTCTCAACATTCCAAACAAAATTAAAAGATGATGAAAATAAATTAAAGAATGATTTAAAAAATGATTTTAATAATAAATTAAAGAATGAATTAAAAGTAAAAGTTGATGAAATTATCGGTTCATTGTTTACATTTACTAAAAGTTATATTGGTTTTAATAAAAAAAGACTTGTCAGTGTTTCAGAAGGAAGAGATAATAATGATGTAGTTATTATGAAACAAGTGAAAACGATGATAGAGAGGGCAATTAATGAAAATAAAAGAGATAAAAGAACAACTGATACAAAAGAATTTGAAGAGATCATCGATGAGAAATTATTTGAATATACAACTAAAGAAGATTTAGATGAAAAGATGAAAAAACTCACTCAGGATTTAATTAGTGATGTTATACCAGTACAAGTTGATAGTGATATAAAGAACAAAATGGAAGAATATTTGACAGAAACAGAGTTAGAAAAACATCTTCAAATATTTTCTGACACTTTATATGATAGTTATTACCCACAAGTAGAACAAGTATTGAAAGATTTATACAATAAAATAGAAGAACTGGAAAAAAAGATAATGAGAAGAAGAAGAGTAAAAATGTCAGAGTATGAAAAAATTGATAGGGAAGAAGAGTCTAAAACATCACTAAATGAAAAAATTGATACATTTAGTGATGTTTTAGACTCATCACTAAATGAAAAAATTGATACAGAAGTAGAAATATTAAAAAAGAATTAATTTTTTTTCTTAATAAATGGAGACAACACAAAATAATGATTGGGATGAAATATCTTCATTTCCTGGTTTAACAACAGAATTTTTAATTGTATTTCAGAATAAATTAAATTGGAAACTTGTTTCACAATACCATCCGTTTAAATTAGAAGAATTAGGAATGTTTTCAAATAAAATAGATTGGAAAATCATTTCGAGATATCAGAAAATCGATGAACAAAAGATCGAGTTTTATTACTCATTATTTGATTGGAACATTATGTCTTTTTATCAAAAGTTTTCTCCAGATACTTTAATAAAATATAAACATTTGGTTAATTGGATAATAATTTTCGAAAGAACTGATATATCAAATGAATTTAAACAAGAACATTATGAAGAATTTTCGAAATATTATAAAAATAGATTTAATGTTGATACTGTACCTTCATTAATAAATTATGTTTTTTAAATTTTCAAACCTCGTCACTGAGACGGGGTCTAATAATTATAAACTACTTTTTAAATTATAACGATTTTTTATCTTAATAAATGGAGATGTATTCAAAATATAATCCTAATATAGAAAAACAACAATTTAAACATTTTTTCCCATCGAATAATACCGAATTGAATTTTAATAAAGAAAATCAGAGAATAGAATTCTTAATCGATGTTGGTGATAATTTTTTAAGTTCCCATTTTCAGTTTGTTATTTCAGGTTCTTTCAATGCCAAAGATGGTGAACACTATGGTATGAATTCGGGAACTAAATTAATAGATAATTTTATTCCTTTCTTATTTCGAAGTATAGAAGTAAAAAAACATAACAAATTAATTGATAGAATTGAAGATCCAGGTATTATAAGTACTGTAAAACATACGATATCGCTGTCTCAAGATGAAACTTTGTCTAAAATGAATGGTGCAGTGAAATGTGATCATAAATACGGAAAATTTAATTATTGTGGAACCTTAAACGATTTAGGATTAGGATATTTTGGAGGTATAAACATACCAATATACAAAGGAGGATTTTTAATAACATTTCTTAGAAACACTGATGATGACGGGATTTTTCTATCACTTCAAGCAGATGGAAAGTCTTATGCACCTACAGGTAAAATTACAATAACTGATTTTTATTTACGTGTTCCTATCATAGAGTATTCAACACCTTCAAAAATTGAATTAATTAATGAGATGGACAAGTTTGGTGGAACACAAGAATTTGTATTTAAAACTTGGGAGTGTATTGAAAAAACTGGTATTATGGGATCAAATTTAAGTTTTGATATAACTAATATTTATAGGAACATTGATAAACCGAAATTCATAATTGTAGGATTCCAAACATCGAGAAGAAATGATCAAAAGAAAGATCCTTCTAAATTTGACCATGTTGATGTTAGAAATATTAGAGTTAAAATTAATGAAACATATTATCCGGAAGAAATGTTAAATTTAGATATTAAAGAGAACAATTATTCATTATTATATGATATGTATAAAGATTATAAAAGGTCTTATATCGGAAATATGAATATGCTTTATGATCCTGATGATTTCATAAAAAATAGACCTTTATATGTAATAGATGTTAGAAAAGGACCAATTAATATTTCAAATAGTAAAAATAATATTATTCTGAATGTTGATTTTCATAATGTAGTTCCTGGAGGTACAAATATATACGTGGTTATTTTATCCGAGAAAAAAATTAGATACGATTTTCTTAAAAACGATATATTAGAAGTTTAGTATGTTAGCAGTGTAGTAGTAGTAGTAGTAGTAGTAGTAGTAGTGTAGTAGTAGTAGTAGTAGTAGTAGTAGTAGTAGTAGTAGTAGTAGTAGTAGTAGTAGTAGTAGTAGTAGTAGTAGTAGTAGTGTGTAGTAGTAGTAGTAGTAGTAGTAGTAGTAGTAGTAGTAGTGTAGTAGTAGTAGTAGTAGTAGTAGTAGTAGTAGTAGTAGTAGTAGTAGAGAGTAACAGTAGTAGTAGTAGTAGTAGTAGTTTGGAGCCGAGCAATCCAAGGACATTGTTCGAGCTCGAGCAATCCGAGGTCAGGTGACGTATGTACAAGGGAAACTGAAGCTAGATTGCATCTCTACAAATGACCTTTTAAATTATTCCAATGTTTTCCTCATGTTAAGAAATAAATACATTTGTAACAAATGGAAATAATAATTAAATTAATTATATAATATTTTTACTTTTTGGGGGTGATCCCAATTTTTGTATCGTTTTAAAGAAATATGTTAAAAATATGTATTTTTTTTTTTTATTTGTTAGGTTTTAAAGAAATATGTTAGAAAATGTATATTTTTTAAAAAAATTAGATGTTTGAGATAAAAATGAAAAATCCTACAAAAATAGGGCGTGAGCATTTTTTGGGGAAATTGATGGTATTTGGGAGGTGGTCCAGAAACCCCCTTTTATATCTGCTTCGTGGTGTATGGTATAGGGTGTGAATTGAGTGTTATTTGTGGAATAGGTTGGAGTTTTTTCTTTGTAAACAGAATACACTGGGATTTTTCAGTTGATAGAATAAGTCCATGTTTGTCACTGCATTGTTCTAGGTGATTAATAGAATTTTGTATGGACATTTCTGCCTCCCTCAGTGTCTGTGATTTTTTTTTTTTAAATAAGGAGATCATCTACGTAAAGACAATAGGATACGTGTGGATGTATCTGATCTCGAATAGAATCAATTCCTATTTTGAAGAGTGTCGTGCTCAGCACACATCCTCGAACACCATTTTTTTGAGTGAAGGTGTCTGAAACAGTATCATCTATTCTAACCCGGAATCGTCTTTGAGAAATAAATTCTGATACAACTTTGAAAATTTTCCCTTGCAATCCCCATTTCACCATTTCAGAGATTATAGACCATCGCCAAACACAGTCGAATGCTTTCTGAATGTCAAGCGAATCAGCTAGTACACACTCTCTATTTAAAAATGCATTTAATATTTCACTCTCCAGTGGTCTATTGTAGACTGATTTTTTTTGAAGCCACATTGAAAACCGGGTAGTAAATTATTTCTTTCAAGAAACCAGACGAGACGTTTGTTTAACATTCTCTCGAAGATTTTGCTGATACAACTGGTCAAGGCGACGGGTCTGTAGCTCCCTGGTTCGCTCTTGTCTTTATGGGGTTTCAGCACTGGAATCACTATTGACTCTCTCCAACAATCAGGGAATTGACCCTTTTCATAGATTTTATTTAGAATTTTCAACAAATGAAATATTCCACTATTGGGTAGATTTTTCAACATCCTTTAATATATTCCATCTTGACCAGGAGAAGATATATTGCTATGTTTTAAAATAGCAGTACATTTATGATTACGTTGATTAATGTTAAGTATATGTTTCCTTAGAATAAACACATGGACCTTATAACTTTAATGTGGGTTAGGTTTCCCAGATATGATGTGATTTTAGAAAAACTAAAAGATATTGGAGGTATGAATGCAACAAACAAAATTATAGTTGTCTTAGATCTACTGACCGAAGATAACTATAATTTTCTAACCCTACATTTCGATTATTATCTTAAAAGTATATAAAGACCAGGAAACCACCCACATCGGTAGATCTACGAATTCTCTACTGAAGACGTCTAGACCAGCGGTGCTCAGACGATCGATCGCGAGTACTTTGTGAGTCGATCTCAAAAAAATATTTCCAATGTAGAACTATTTTCACATTTTGTTTTAGTAGGTAAGTAAATAAAAACAAAGTAATGGCTAAACAACAGAAATTTATTGTTTCCACAATTGGCCAGAAATAACAGGTTTTCTGAACGAAAAAGATGATGACACTCAGATGCTGAACAACAGAAAACGGCCATCTGATTTGGTCTTTTTTAGTTATATTTAGGCATTAGAATTCGTTTCCTTAGTAACAACCAATAATCTCACAATTTTTGTACATCTATTAACGAGTTCCTTCAGATGGGGCACCCAGGTGAGTCGGCTGTTGAATATTAGTCCTAAGAATTTGAGTGTGTTTGTTGAGTTGATTAATTCGTTTCCTAAGTATAAGTCAAGTTTTGGTATTTGTCTCATTCTAGTAAAAATGGTATATTGTGTTTTTATTGTTGAGAAGTGTAATCCGTTAGTAACGCTCCACTTTTCTAGACTTGCTATAGTTTGTTGCATCACATTCTTAGCATAGCCTATATTCCTTGTTTATCTCACAATTTAAATAATTATGTGTTACTTCATTGACATTTGAGAGCAGACCTACACTTACCTAGACTAAAAAAAATGCATATTGCACGGAAAATTAATATCTATGCTACGATACACACTAGCTATCGATCTTCGTCTAACAATATTAAGATATATCAGATAGAATTTTAAATTAGAGCACACCTGGTCTAGAGACTATTAGTATATTTCAGGATTTAAATGTATTGCACGACATGAGCGTATATAAGGGGGGGGGGGGCTGCGCCCCCCCCCAAAAGTTTGATTTGATCGGTAAAAATTTCATATAACCCTTAAAAATAAATAAAATAAGATCATTTAGTCCATAAAACATATTCTATTTTGGGTGTAATAGCGTTTAAGTTGGCTAAAACTCTTCCAAGATCTAAATTGTTAGTATTCCATACACCGGAAATAGTCTCAGCCCCACGAAATTTTCCCAGCCCCCTCCGAAATTATTTTCTATATACGCCCATGTTGCACGATTTGCTAACACTTAATGGATACCTCAGACTACTTTAACTCGAATTAAATTCCTTAAAATCCTAGGGTTATTTTTGCTTTGAATGCGTGAAATAAGTGTAGGCAATATGTGGCTTCAGTTTTCATTTATTCACAGTTAAAGCTATAGATAGAACTACAGTATCACTCGAGCAGCTTATAACGTTATTATAGAAATTCAGAAAAAATGAGGATTAATATATTGGCCTAAGTTGCCACTTCGCTACTAACTGCTAAGACTCTTTGCCGACTACATAGTCCTGTTCATTTCATCAATACCTTCAATAGTTATATGTAAGAATATATTTCAAATTTGACCATTTAACAGAATATCATAGTTCTATTAAAGTTCTAACTCATCTATTTGAATTAGGGAAATTATATTTATTCTGATGGCTACCTCTAGAACGAGATTTCGTTTATCAGCTGCCGGAATGACTCTAATATAGAACTCTGCATTATCCATTTTACAACAAGCCAAAGGAGTGCACTACAACTTATTATCTTAATAATTCTATCTAGCATGATCAGTCTGAAAAAAAATAAACAAAACATTCATTAATGAATATAAATTTATATTTGATAACAATGAGAAATTATCACAAACATTTGAACCAAAAATTAATAATATTACGCTATACCGTTTACGTATAGTGCCTTGAGATACGCTAAAAGAATTGTACATAAGTTACTTCTTAGTACAAGGATTCAAAATTGCAATATATTTCTCTGATTTCTTTATACCATCTCATCCATAGTTTCTATATTTTTTTTATTCTTTTATCTGCTTTGGAGTTTTTGTGTTGCTTCATATTTTGTACACTATTGTAACAAAAACATTAAAGCAATCTTTTTTGCTGCGATTTTCTCCAAAACGAAGCAAAAACGAGCAAATTTCCTAAGTACTTTTTGTTTTAGTTTTTTGGTCCCCTACACGCTCCTAAAGTTTCGCCTTTTAAATTCAGGCCCTCCTGTATATATGTTTATTGACGGAAATAAAATGTAGGTTCGAGAATATAATAAAATATTACAAACCTTTTGAGTCTTTCTCCATTTACTTTGATTGTTTTTTCGTTTATCTCCTCTTTTAGGTAGTATTTAAGTATTCCTTCGTAAGCTTTCGCGATTTCAGCTACAACATCCAATTTCCCAACTTTAATGCTGAAATCCTTTTTGTCTTTGCCTTGCAATGTGTGTTCTAGTTGAAGGTATTTCTCATTAGGAAAACCTATTTGCCGGTATAGAAAGGGTTCAAAGAGTTTTAAACAGGCCATCAGCTTTATTGCTATATTCACTAACCTGAAATTTAATTAATAAAACAACTTTTTTTTTTTAAATTCGTGAATCGTTCTTATGTGATATTGTTAACTAATATTTTAATTGCGTTACTAAATATTTGTCGCTTAAGGTACATTCAAACTGAGCTTTTTTTTTTAATTTAACTAAAAAAAACTTAGTTTGAATAAAATGGATCTTTGTATATTTTAAAACAAGAAATGTACAATTTAAATGAAAATTTATATGAATGAGATGGGCTTCGTACTTGTTGTTGAGCCTTTGCTATTTATAAAAAGTAAATCTGCTGATATGTTTGCGATTAGATAACCTTACCTCGGTTTTTTACCACTTATCCTAAGGTGCAAATCTACAAGACTAAACGGCAAGACCATCTGGAGAAGAAAGAGGACGTAGAAGACCAAGTAATTCTCCGTTGGATAGAAGTGTGGTGACCAAATCACATGTTTTGAAGGCACTAATGTTCCAAATTCGAGACATTTAGTATAATTATCTATGTTCACGATGTTTTCTCCTTTGGTTATAGTGCAGTTATAGACTTCCAAACCAGACGTCTTCTTCCTTGAAAAAATAATAGTGATACAAAAAGAAAAAGTTGCCTTTACTGGGAAAAGAATGTTGTTTTTGAGCAAACCTTTCTTATTCAATAAATAATATGTCTACGTTTGGGAAAATAACTAATTGGACGTAAGTGCTTATTCCTTTGAAATCGGACCATACTTCAAATGAACTTTTTTGTTGGAAATTATTCGAGAATCATCTAACAAACGTGTGTTAAATTTGGCTACGTAGGACTGATTCACCCTGAATATAAATATTTCTCTATATATATATATATATATATATATATATATATATATATATATATAAACAAATTACCTACAGAAAATCTACTAAAACTAGAAAACTAAAATTATTACAACTTAGTCATTCCGAATTTACAAATATAAAATAATAAACGTATTTGTATTGGTTTTGATAGGTTATTTTAAACAAATTCCTTAGGAAGCCAGCGTTTACTAACCAAATATACGCAAGGAGGATCGTGCTGCGTAATAGACTTTTTTCCCTTGCTTTAAATGAATATTCATGAAGATTATAAATTAACTAGTTGTGATTTATTTCTCAATTAATGTAATAGTAGAATATTAATGTGAATTACATACTCAGTGTAAATTTTCTTCGTTGCAACGGCCATTGTATTTGCTGCCTTGTCTACAGGTATATATGCATGATAGTCAGTACTGTTCACTCTGAACACCCTTAGTATCCCCAGGGCTGCTCCTGTGCATAAGGACGCAACTCCGTTTATTACGTCCTGCCAACCTGGAAACGGCTCTTCCAGTGTGCAGGAAACTGTACAAAAAATCGAAAGGTTTAATGTAATCAATATAGTTCTAACATATACTTAAAGATATGTCTTAACATATCCAACTACTATTTCTAAAGAGACGCAACTTAAACATCGATTTTATTAACTCCGTCATAGTTATGACTGTGAAAGACATGGTAAATATCTCTTTATCAACGATCAAAACTGTACGCACCTAGCTTCAGAGCTTGTAAACCAGAGGGCACTTGAGTCACCCCTCCTGTCTTAATCCTATGGCCCCTACAACACATTTTCAGTTGAGTTTTATTTGTGTTGTGTCACTTTAGAAATACTTGTGCGATATACTTATTTATCTTTTAAAGTGCATCGCTTGCTGTGATCATCAGCACCAAACAAGGAAATATGACTTTCTTCTAAGCTTTACGTTGATTTACAAGAACATTTTTATTATTTTTTTTTCAATAGTTCACAAACTGAATCGCACTTTTTCAGAGAAACTCCTACAAAAAATTATACTTTTTCAAATCTCTAAACGTAAATCTGATTCTTCTTTATCGGTTTTCTTTCTCCCTCCATAAGGAGGAAACCTGTTATATATATATATATATATATATATATATATATATATATATATATATATATATATATAGTGGAGATGGAGATAGTTAGCCGTTCTAACTGTATATTTCTTCCTGAAGGTCTGACGTTTTTTTCCTCCTAGCCGAATCCCAACCATACCTTGTCTTCGTATATATATATATATATATATATATATATATATATATATATATATATATATATATATATATATGTCTGTGTGTGTGTGTGTATAGTCTTTGCATTAATATGCTTCCAGGTACTCTTTCTATATATTTTCTAACGTAAGCAAACGACTGAAATAATTTTTTTAGGCGATGTATGTATCCGTTTTTAAAGCAAAATTAACTAAATTTCTCTGCAGGTACTGAAAAACGGTAGATGCAATTAAAAATTGTTCCAGACGTTTTTAGCTCGTCCAAACTTAGATCTTTAAAGTTTAGTTACGTTTAGAGATGACGCAACGAATATGACGCAATTCCTGATGGTCAAAATTTTTTCTCGGCGTCCTCGATGAGATCCATATTTCACTATAGTTGTTTAGAAAGGATTGTAACTAGTTAATATACCTTCTTAGTCGATAATTGCCGAAAAAATAAAATAATAATAGGCAAGTCGTCGATTTAGTCCACTGTGTAGAAACTTGGACTCAGGGACTGAGAATCCTAAATTTTCACTCTCGAACCTTATCTGAATAGGTTTGAGGTCTTTCAGAGTTATACTCATTATACTGTCGCTGACCATTTGTTATCCAATTGATAAGGTTTAATTGTGCATTTGCTCGACTGTTGAAGGACCTTAAACTAAATAATGTAATTAAATATAACACTTACTTATCGAAGGCCTTACAATCAAACAGGGAAAGAGGTGGCAGTAGTCTTGAACTATCTGCTCTGCCAAGTTCTTACTCAGAGTGTAGGGGTTCGGGTGGCCAAAAAGAATTCTAAAATGTAAATTAATGAGTTATTATTCAAAATTGCTCAGTAGCTTGAATGAAGATTGTTCACAAATTGTTTTCAGCTGCTAGAAATTGATATATGATGCATGCAGATAAGAATATTTTGTTACATTATGGTGTTTTTGCTATTACCAAAATATTATCTTATAATCATGTGATCATATTATGGTAGTTGTTCATAACAAAGCAGAAGATTATTTTCTATTTACAATTATTTTTTTAATAATAATATATTAATGGGGTCTCCCGTGGTCTAGTGGCTAGCGCGCTAGATTCATAAGCGGGAGATGGTGGGTTCGATCCCCACCGGCGCCAGAAATTTTCTCATCTCAGGGCTCGCTGAGAAAATTTCTGGCTGCACCCTGGACGTCGGCGCTAATGGCCAAGATTTATGTTGATGCGCCGTAAAAAAAAAAAAAAATAAAATAAAAAAAATAAAAATAAAATAAAATATATTAATTAACTACAAACAATTTTATGGGATTTACTAAAATGAAAATATCTTTTTTAAAAATGGTTTAAAATGTTTAGGATTTTATGCCCCCTGAGGAATGCATGTAGGGCAGCCAAGTAGTACATAAGGAAAGCAGTACTTTTTTTTTTTTTTTGACCTGCGCCATATACATCCAAAAAAATAATATACGTAATTAATGGCAAGAATTTGCAATTACTATATGCTTAAAAAGGAAAGTGTCTATTCCAGTCCTTATAAATATATAATATGGCCAATCACATGAATCACCCTGTTTATATATATATATATATATATATATATATATATATATATATATATATATATATATACATACAGGGTGATTCAGGTCGAAGTAGCCAAACTCTAGAAGGTGATTGTAGATATAATTTCCAACAAAAAAGAACATTTCAAGCATCGTCTGATTCCGAAAGGAAAAGGAGCTATGCCCAATTTTCTGTTTTTTTAACGTAGTCATGATTTTTAATGAATAAGAAAGGTTGTCTCAAAAACTATTCAAAAAAATTAAATTCTAATTATACCATCATAAAATAGACAAAATTTCCTTAAAAAATACATTACTTTAATTCACTAAAACTATTATTAAAAGATACTTTCTGGACGTCCGTAGAAGTTTTCGTGTAAGTATTGAATCTGTAGTCCGTTAGGGGGGTGAGGAAAAAATTCGCGAAAAAACTCTGATTCATTGATAAAAACAGAAGTGCGTTATTGGACGTCTAGAAAGTATCTTTTAATAATGATTTTAGTGAATTAAATTACTGTCTTTTTAAAGGAAATTTTGTCTATTTTATGATAGCATAATTAGAATTTAATTATCTTGAACAGTTTTTGAGCAATCCTTTATTATTCATTAAAAAACATGACTAAGTTAAAAAAAAAAAACAGTAAATTGGACATAGCTCCTTTTCCTTCCGGAATCGGACCATACTTTAAATGAACTTTTTTGTTGGAACTTATGTCTACAATCACCTCCTAGAGTTTGGCTACTTAGACCTGAATCACCCTATATATATATATACATATATATATATATATATATATATATATATATATATATATATATATATTTATTTATTTATTACTGAAAAACCAACCTGTACAACATGTAACAGTGACCTAACCGTACAACATATCCTAACTAACTGTCAATCACGACTTAATTTGGACATTCCTTACAACATGACAGGACTCCTTGGAGATGGCAGCCCTTGTACTATACAAGATACTCTCACACCTAAAAGACACCAACATATTTGACAAAATATAAAATAAAATAGAAATAACATTAAGGTGGACCAAACAGTGTTTTTTTCCTCTAATCAGGTAACAAAATATAAAAAAGTCCGACTCGCAGGAACTGCAGCATCTTAGCGCGGTTCCGTTCATGTCCCTAGTGCCATTTGATAAGCTTAGAAAAGAAATAAACTTTTTTTTTTTATATATATCTCGTGAAAATTGTCAAAATCCTCTCGAACATCTCGAATAAAAGTGATATTAAGGCGTCAGGGACACCGACAGTAGCTAACTTTTACACAGAAGCGGAAATTACAGAATCTGGCTCTCATTCTAAAGCAAAGCTCTATAAATCAATACAAAATATGCCTAATAAAGCCTTTCTAGAGGATACAGAAGCATGGGCGTATATGAGGGGGGGGGGCTGAGGGGGCTGCAGCCCCTCCCGAAATTTTGAATTGATGATAAAAACTTCTCGTAAAACCCTTAAAAATAAATTAAATAAGATCACTTAGTTCATAAAACATATTTTATTTTACGTGTAATAGCGTTTTAGTTGCCTAAAACTATTCCAAGCTCTAAATATTTAGTATTCCATACCCTGGAAATGGTCTCAGCCCCCCCCCCCCGAAATTGTTTTTATATACGCCCATGTACAGAAGGATCAAGAAGAAGTACACAAGATTGAGTAGAATACCCTGCCTAGTATAGCCTATATAGAATAATATGCCGAATAAAACCTATCTAGTAAATACACAAGGACAAATAAAAGTCTTGACGAATAACAAGTCAAGAAAAAAAACTTTATTTAACAAAATAAAACAAAGTTTAGTTGCCCAACTACAATAGAATAATATACCTAATTAAGTCTATGGAGTAGACACAAATGGACCAAAAACAAGTCTTGTGGAATATTGTTTTTTTTCTAATTAAATACTTTTTATCAATATTTAGTATATAACCTTTGTTGAAAACTATTGATTGCTAATTGATGAATCGGTTTACAACTAAGTAGTCTTTATGAATATTTAGTATATAACCTATGTTTGGATCTGTGTTTTTGGGGTGCTCTCCGCCTAGGCTTTGTATTTGTGTTGGCAGATACCTGGGGTATATTTACAGCTCTTGAGGATTAACTCTTAGCAGAGTTAAGTTCACAAATCACGGTACTCACTTTTTAAAAACAACTTTTATTTAAATATCAAAATACAAAATGGTACAATTTAGAATTTTGGATGTGTGTACACAATGGTTCGAAGAGGACTGACTGTCTAGCCGAAGGATCAGTAGTTGTGATAAGGAAGACGGCTGGAAGACTACATGACTCTAAGAATGCTAGGAGACTGATTAGGAGACTACTACTTAAGCTGATAAGGATATAGGACCTTATATAGTGAAGAAAAGGAGTGGGGATGTTGGAGGGGATATATGAGGAATTCGCTACCACAACTCCTCCCTTCTTCAAGTTCTGAGCTCCGGCGAAGATGAAGTCCTAAAAGGTGAACTTGAAGGTCTATGAAGATCTGAAGGTCATTGGTGCTGTGGATTGATGCTTGAAACATAGGTGCAGACACTTGTTTACAAAAGGTCCTTAAAATTAAAATACAAGTGCCAAAATACAAAGTTTATAAGATATATATGAATTACACCAATGAACATTTTGATTGCAAAAATATAAGGTCTTCAAATAGTGAATAGAACTTTCAAATGGAATTGTATAATTATCGTTATGCTCTGGAAATTACTAAGTATTGCAAGAAATTAATTAAAATTATAAATGAATTTATTTTATAATTGTAATGAAATAATTATGTACAACTTTTTAATTAACCTTATATTTTTATCTTTTAATTGACAAGTGATAATACTACTATCTTGTGCAGATATGTTCCTGAATTATACATGTATTTTATATGTTTGTTTATCCTACATAAATCTTGATACATATTTTATTATGTATTATATAATTGAATAAAGCTTTTTATTAAAATTTTGATATTTTTATTAAAATTTATATAAATCTGAAAATTTATCAACAGTAGCATTTTTCTTAAATCCTTATATATACATCTTTTATTACATAATTTTATTACAAGTTTCGTTTAAATTCCTAAATCATAGATGTGTATAATAACTGTGCTGGAAACAATTATCTAATAAGTATAATATGCGTTAAATGAAAAGTTATATGGAAAGGTAAAAATGAATAAATCTGTAATAAAAATCGTATTATAACTTATTTGAATATTTTCAATAATATGTTATGACCTTTTATGCGTATATTTTAATATACTTATACTTTTTACGGAATAATTAAAACTAAAAGAATCTTGATTAATAGAAAAAAAATATATTTAATTATTATTATCTAGTTCAACATAACTATATTTTTATATATTTACTTAATCTAATAAAAAAATCATAATTAATATTATAATGTATCTTTTAAATTTTACAAGGAATTTTATCCTTATACAAAAAGAAGAAAAATTGTGATTAATATTAATTATCAATTTAATTCATAAAAAAAATTTTATCATTGCTTATCTTTATAAAATCATTATTTCTAACATAAGAAACTTAACTCTAAAAGTACAATAATCATATTTACAATAACAAATTTTTAAAGAGACAAGAGAATATATACATTTGTGAGAATCAAAATTAATTATTTAATCTTCTAATATAAACTAGTTTTAATGGGTTGTCTTTAAAGATAATTGAAAGAAATTTAGTACATATCATAATATCCTTTAATTAATTTGACATAATATTTATTTATTTTTATTTCCCTATTTTTGTTTGTTTATTTTATAAAATCAATATGTGTCAAAATGAAAACATAAACAATTTCCTTTAATGTTTCTCGACTTTTAATTATTATTATTAATTATTTTTATTATTGTGGGTATCATTCAAGTTAATTATTGAATTTATTAAAACGGTAAATAATTTTATTTTTATTTTAATATTTCAACACAGCAATAATAGATGTGTCCTTGAGCGTCTAATGAAGGACATGAGTAATAGAATCGTAAAGAGTCTTAGCAGATGGAGGGGTTTGGGTGTGTTGAAGAATTATCTATAGGATGAGCATTGCAGATTCTTTATTCTTATCTATCTATACCTGGAAATGTTTGTTACTCTGTGCTAGGATGTATAGAGAGGATTCTTCTTGAGTTACGCTTTAATATAGAGCATAGAAATTATATAATGGTTTAGTTAGTCCTTTTTAATTCTATATATTTTTGTGGATTTTGAGTACTCATCATTTATACCCAAATTATTCTAAATACTGGTTTTCATCTTATAATGCATTATTTATCGTCATAAGTTTTAAAAATTATTATCATTATTCATTTTATCTTTTATTATTTATTATTCTTACATGAAAGGTTCATTAATAGATTTTTTTTTATTCTTCTTGATTTGGTATCTATCTTGTCTGACAGTTAAGAGAGGTTAAGTGTTTTATAATTAAATAAATTATGAATTTAAGGAAATCTTTAGTTATTTATTGATAATTTCTTTAATGGCATGGTAAAATATAATACTAAATCATAACAATGAATTCTAATAATGTTTGTGTCCCAATTGTAATTTTGGAATGCTTTCTTTATGTGAGAGTTAATTTTAAAATATTTATTTATGTAAAATCTTAAAGGTCGATGTTTCATTTTACGGGATATGACTTTATGAAAATATAATTTATATCAGTTTTCGTTAGAGGGATTAACTATTTAGATTTGTAGATGGTTTAGGTTAGGTAATTTTTTATTTTTACTTATCCAAAATGTATCTATTATGATGAAGCCAAAATTAATGAAATTTATTAATGTTCTTTTAAGCTTTGATTATTTATTCAATCAGAATTGTGTCGTTTAACATAATATTTCGTTAATTAATTTTTTTATGAAAAATGTGATTCTCTTATTGTAATCTTTCTAAATGTTTAACATATCTATTATTCCTATTTAATAATCCATGAATATTTCATTGGTCGTTTATTTTTATTAACTATCCAAATTAATTTTTATTTATAATTTTATCCGTTTTCGAGGCGGTCTTTGTTTTTTAGAAATTTTTATTTTATCTTGGTTTTCCTGCTTACAATTTATTTTTACGTTATTTTTACAGTTTAAAAGTTCTAGGGGTCCTAAACAAAATTTTGTTATGGTTAAATCTGAATTTTTATTTTTAATACTGTTGTTATCCTTTTTATTTCTTTGATTTATGACGTATTTAATTATGTTTTTTAATATTTTCCTCTTAATAATCCATTTATTATTTATTTTATTATTAATTATTTTATTCATCATTTTATTACCATCAATTAATTTATTTATTAATCCTTTTTTCTTTTCATTTATTACATCAATATAATTCACTTCTTTAATTAATTCTTTAATTCTCCTATTTCTTTTACTATCATTCATTTCCTTATCATTTTTATTTTTTAATACCTTATTTTTATTTTTCCTTAGCTCTTTATTACTCTTACGTTCTCTTTCATTATTTTTATAATTAATTCTATCACAGTTATTAGTTCCGATATTAACTTTTTCTTCCTTATTGTTATTATTAACGTTAATTACTTTATTATTTTCTTTTATAATTTCTTTTTCACTTTCAATTACTTCATTTATAATCTTATCCTTAATTAACTTTGTCTTATGTTTAATTTTATCTTTATTTATTAATTCCATTTTTAATTCTTTATTATTTTTATTACTTTTATTTTTATTATGTCTTTTATTATTCTTTATCTTTTTATTGTTTTTATTCTCCTTAACTACTTCGTTTATTACATTTATTAAGTCTTCCTTTTTTTCGCCGTCATTAATTTCCTTATTATTAATATTGATTATTTCCTTATTATTATTTTCGTTATCTATTATTTTATTATTAACAATTAACTCATTTAAGGTTTCTTCTCCTGTTTTATTGCTTACTATTTCTTCGGGACTTATGTTTAATTTTACATTTTCAGAGTCTTTAAGTTTTTGTAAATAAGTTTGGCAGGTTTTGAGCATACCTGATGCGGCTTCTCTATTTATTTTAAATTTCATAAATATGTCTTTGTCTAATTCTGTCATTTTGTTAGTTATTTGTATGTTGTTTTCCTTTTTTATTCGTTCTACTGTGTCTAACAATTTTTGAGAGTCTTGTTGCATGTCTGTGATAAGTTCCTTGGTAATATTGTTGGTTATTCTTAAATATTCAAGTTTGTCAAGTTTGTCAAATAGTTTCTCTCTCATGTCATTTGTCAGTTGTATCTGTTCTTGTATTTGTTCCGGTATTGATTCAGTATGTGATTCATAATTTTGCTTATGATAATAATTTTGTTTATAATTTTGATTGTGAGAATAAGTTTGGTTATGATAATAATGTTGATATCTTGGTTGGTATTGATACATGTTGGTTGGGTGGAATTTAATTGGTTATTTTAGTAAGTTAACTGCCTCATTAATCTGTATGATTTCTGTAATTATTACTCTTAAGTCTTTTATTAATTTATTTAATGTACTTATGTCCTTTTTTATTTGTGCAATTATATCTTCTTTATTATTAGTGGTAATATTAAAATTGTCGTTTATGTTGTGGTCATTTATTGTATAATAAATACTTGTATTAATCCATCTCTGAATTTCTTTTGCTTTACTTTTATTCATTATATAAAAAAATAATAATAAAAATATTGTACACACAAAAAAAAATAATAATCACAAGTGTCTGACCTCTGATCGTGAAGACATAACAAATTTGTTGTTGTTGAGGCTTCTTCAACAAATCCTTGAAAGGAAAGGCTGCCGAAGATGTTGTGCTGGTTCGCCTAGGAATGGTGTGATCACTGGAACTCTGTCTCTGGAACTATCCTCCTGGTCACGCTAAGCACTGACATATGTTCTTCTTTCGCCTTTGAAGAAGTCCTGTCACGGTCGCCAGTTAAGTTCACAAATCACGGTACTCACTTTTTAAAAACAACTTTTATTTAAATATCAAAATACAAAATGGTACAATTTAGAATTTTGGATGTGTGTACACAATGGTTCGAAGAGGACTGACTGTCTACCCGAAGGATCAGCAGTTGTGATAAGGAAGACGGCTGGAAGACTACATGACTCTAAGAATGCTAGGAGACTGATTAGGAGACTACTACTTAAGCTGATAAGGATATAGGACCTTATATAGTGAAGAAAAGGAGTGGGGATGTTGGAGGGGATATATGAGGAATTCGCTACCATAACTCAGGTAAATTTCCTGCGGCCCCCTTGTTTCTACGGGCATTGAACCGCCATATTCGCTCATAGTATCTAACCGTTGTGAAGTTTATTTTTTGGATTTAGGACTTAATATACATATGTAGACTAAATCATAGCAAGAAGTAATCCTCCGTCGTCGGTTCTTAACTATGTAGACTCGCTAATGTTATCCAATCTTAGATACATCGTATTTAAAATCCACAGCAAAAACACGACATTTCATCAGAATCCCCTGCTGAATAAAACTTATAGAATAATATGCAAAATAATGCCTATCTAGTGGATAAAAATAGAGGGAAAAAGCCGTTCGTGGTGGTAGAAAATCTTAAAAGTATTTCGCTCAGAAATCTCCGAAATATCGTCACTAATTTTACGTATCCTGTTTTATATATATATATATTCTATAATCAATAAGAAAAACCTACTAACAATAAAAAACTATGGGTAACAGATGAAAATAGGGAATACCAAGAATAATTCTAAAGAACGAAATCAACACCAGTACTGTAATCTAGATATTCATACGGCATCTTCGAATTCTAACAAACAAAATATTGATTCTAATTATACGTATCCTGTTTTATTGACAAATACATTTGACTACTATAAGCAATTAAAAACACTAGGGAATATGCCAAAGAATTCGGAGTAGGAGCCTCGACAGTTTCAAGACATTTGAAGGAAATCGACAAATCCAAAACTGACATTTCATACGGTACAGCCTGATATATTTTTAACAATGAATTGTTTTTCTTATTTTAATTAATCTGTTTTATTGTCAAATACATTATCCAACTTTAAGCAATTAAAAAATAACAAGGAATAAAAACAAACAAAAAGAACCGTTCGAATAAACGAAATCAATTACTTCAAAGTTTAAGCACTTATTTCTCCGATTGACATAGCCTAATCAAAAATTGTTTCAGAATCTTTTTTGTAGAACATTTAGTAAGCTTTCGCATGGTAACCCTCCGTTTACCAATATTCCTAATTGTCTTCGAGATATTAGGGAATGTATACGAAGTTCCCAAAACATTTCATGTCTGTTAATAAAATATTTTATTCTAATCCTTCCTTAGCTCCAAACGTAACCAAATTTTTAATATATTAGTGTTGATAAAATTCAAACATGCAGAAAATGTTTCAACTGAATCCCATAATTTTAAGTATCAAAATCAAAGACAAAAAGAACAGTTCGAATAAGCGAAATCAATTACTTTAAAGTTTTAAGCACTTATTTCTCCGATTGACATCGCCTAATCAAAACTTTCATTAGAACCTTTTTTGTAGAGAATTTAGTAAGCTTTCTAATGGTATTCTTCCGTTTCCCAAATTATCAACCTTTTTCGAGATATTAAGGAAAGTATACAAAGTTACCAAAACTTTTTTATGTCTGTTAATAAAATATTTTATTCTAACCCTTCCTTAACTCCAAACGCAACCAAAATTTCAAGATATTAGTTTTAATGAAAGTAGAACATGCAGTAAATGTTTCAACTGAATCCCATGATTCTAAGTACCCAAACCAAAAACGGCATTCAAAAATTATTATTTCAGTTTTCTCGAAAACGGTTAAAGCTATCGCCTTGAAAATGGTTCCATTCGTTTTCCTAGCCCAAGAAGCCTATAAAAAGAGTACTTACAAGCTTATGAACTCAAAAACGTAAGCGTTACGATTTTTTTTGCGCGAATTTCACCCTAAACGCCATCTTCCAGTGGGCAGATTTTGATGGTTAACAAAACTTGACCTTTCAAATTGGACGACAGATTTTTGTACCAAATTTCATCAAAATCGGACCATCAGGGAAGCCAGAAATGAGCGAACAGACAAATATATATATATATATATATATATATATATATATATATATATATATATATATAAATATATACATATATATATATATATATATACAAATTTGAACCACCGTTATTTTCGGTCGCTAGGTGTTCTGAAACGCGAAATTTTCTTGTCGGCACTTCCGGATTGTTTCATTGTATCATCCTTATAAGCGGGGTTCCTCCCTATGGGAAAGGGAGGAACCGCGCTAAAAGAAATAACATTATAATCTTACCTGGTTGGAGAAAAAAAAAAAAAACTGTTTGGTCCACCTTAATGTTATTTCTATTTTATATTTTATTTTATTTTTTATTTTGTTACCTGGTTAGAGAGAAAAAAAAATACTGTTTAGTCCACCTTAATGAGATTTCTATTTTATATTCTCTCAAATATGTTGGTGTCTTTTAGGTGTGAGAGACATCTTGTCAATATGTGGGCTGCCATCTCCAAGGAGTCCTGTCATGTCGTAAGGAATGTCCAAATTAATTAATTAAGGAATGTCCTGATTGACAGTCAGTTAGGATATGTTGTACGGTTAGGTCACTGTTACATATTGTACAGGTTGGTTTTTCAGTTTTGGTCATCAGGTATTCATGAGTTAGCCGTGTATGCCCGATCCTCAATCTTGCAAGGACAACTTCTTCACGACGATTGCCCCGGTTGGATCATTCCCAGTTTAGAATGAAATGTTTGATATTTCTTAATTTATTGTCGGTTTTTGTGAGTCCATTCCTGTTTCCATTTTTCGATTATTCTTTCTCGAGTTTATCTAATAACGTTCTTGTAGTAGAGTTCAGTCTGTGTGTATGTTTGTTTTTCTGTAATGTCCTTGGCGTGTCTGTCAGCAGTGTCACTCTGTCCAATGTTTTTGTGTCCTAGCAGCCAAAGCAGTATTACGTGTTTTCCTCTTGTTTGTAAGTCGTTTATCTTGTCTTGTATTTCAGTGCATATGGGATGAGTAGCGTAGATGTTCTGAAGATCCTGCAGTGAACCCAAAGAGTCGCTGCAAATGATAACATGCGTTTTGTGGGTTGGTGGGATGTTCTTCAGAGCTAAAAGGATAGCATGTTTTTCTGCATCTAATATGCTTAAATGAAGCTTGTAGATATAAGAAGCTGATAATAAAGCTCTCTTATAAGATAGAGGGGGCTCCGCTGCCTCTGCGTAGAGGCTTTCGACTGGACTAGACCGGAAAGCTCCTAGTGCTAAACGCAATTCTCTATTGTGTATTGTGTTCAGCATATTTAGTGTAGTGGGCTTGGCAGACGAGTAAGCCACGCATCCTTAGTCCAGAAGGGATCTGGTATAACTTTGCTAGACACTTTGGAATACATGCCTGTCGGCACCCCATCTTGTGTTACTCAAGACTCTCAAAAGATTTAGAGATCTTCTACTTCTTCTGAGGAGTTCTTTGAGACGAGGGACCCACGTAAGACATTTATCGAAGTGTAGTCCTAAAAATTTAATAACATTTGTTTGGGGTATTTGAGTGTTGTACAGTTCTAGTTGATAGTCTATATTACGTTTCTTCCATGTAAATAATATTGACTTTGTTTTTTGTGTAAAGAATGTCAGTCCACTGTTCGAGAGAGTTCATGGCTTCTTGTATTTTATTCTCTGCATTTTCTGTGGTGTTTGAACTGTGAACTATAAGTAGATCATCAAAATACAGAAAGGACTGCACATCGGGAGGTATGTGATCTTTTACCGAGTCCATTGCAATAAGAAACAGAGTTGCGTTGAGTACACTGCCTTGAGGAGCACCTATTTCTTGCTTAAGCCGCGGTCACACTAGGCTACTTACCAGCCGCTAGCTTGTGAATAGCCGCTTATTAATTTCCGAATTTTCTAAAAATAACTTCTATAAATCAAATAAAAGCATGAATAGTTCTGCTATTTACATTTGTAAAGAGCTAATCGATCAAATTATTTTAATTATTAGTATCTTAATTAATTTCCTTGCAGATTTTTGTGTATGCGTGATACTAAACTACTTGATAAATACACGAAAACTTCTCATTTTCGCCTTTTGGTCTGATGCAGAAACAATATCGAATTAGTAGTTTCGCTCCAGAGTAACCCACCCCCCTCCTAATAAACGGCTTAAGTATATTTTTACAACGAAATTTTCTTTTAGCACTTTCCTCCGAAGGAAAGTAGCTATTGAGGTTGGATTCATGACGGAATTTTTGAAAAATTTCTTCAAATCTTTATCGATCCTACCTAGTAGACACCGAAAATGACCCCCGTTAAAATTTATATATATATATATATATATATATATATATATATATATATATATATATATATGTGTGTCTGTTAACACGATAGCGGCCAGAGTTTTTGTTTTTTCGTCACGAAACTTGGTATATAGCATTCAATTAGCAAACGATTGAACGAGTTCGTTAACCACCAAAATCGGTCCACCGGAAGGGGGGGTTTACCCTGAATCCAAAACTCTAATTTGACCATTTCAGCCGTAATATTTGTTATATTTCAACGAAACTTGGTATTCGTAGTGGTAATATAGAGAGAAAAGTGAGATATAAAAATGAACTAAATCGGTTCATAAGGAGGGGGGGTTTACTCCGGACCGACAATACCAATTCGCCACTACCAGCCGTGATTTTAGGTATATTTCGACGAAACTCGGTATTCGTAGTGGTAATCTACAGGTAAATATGTGATGTAAAAATAAACTAAATCGGTTCATTAGGAGGGGGGGTTTACTCCGGACCCAAATTCCTAATATCCTCATACTGGTCGTAATTTTTACTGCATTCTAACGAAACGCGGTATACGTCGTGGGTAACTCATGAGAAAGAAGTGTTATAAAAATGAGCTGAATCGGTCAATCGGAAAGGGGGGTTTACTTTGTAATATATTTCAATAGAAAAGCCAGCCAGACATAGGTCCACAAAGGCGCCGCAAGGAGCGCTAGAGGGACTGTATCCTGTTCCTGCGTTAGATCAAAATACGATAATATGAGGTTTTTTGTATTTATTACGTAGTGTAATAGGTAACATGTGTAAACATAACTCTTGAAACAAATTAATAATTGATCAGTTACTCATTACAAATTTAAAAGAGAACTATTCATGTTTTTATTTTATTTATGTAGGATATTTTAAGCAAATTGTTCTGGAAAGCAGTCTACACTACCCAAATTCTGAGGAAAGTGCTTAGTTATGCAGCTCCTGCGTGACGGACTTTTAAGTTTACCACAACAAATACCGAGCTTCGTTGAAATATAACAAAAACTACGACTGGCATGGTCAAAGTAGCGTTTGGGTCCGGGGTAAACCCCCCTCCCGGCGGTCCGACACACACACACACACACACACATAAATATTAACGGGTGTCATTTTCGGCGTCTACTAGGTAGGATCGATAAGGATTTGAGCAATTTTTCAACAACTCCGTCATGAGTACAACCTCAATAGCTACTTTCCTTCGGACGAAAGCTCTAAAACGAAAAAAAAAAAATATAAAACAATTGATCAAAATAAAACAATAATAGAACTAATTTAATATTTATTTATTATTTACATTTTAACGTCCATTATCATTAACTAAGAATTTTGGGACGAGTTACCTATAGGTTTCCACCCTTTTCTAGTCAGGATAGGGCTGATGCCATTTCTTTTTTTCTAAAAAAAAGCCACCACCCCATAGCAGGAATCGAACCCACGACTTTTGGCACGGAGTGTTAAGTGCTCGCGCCTTAACATTCATATTATAATATAAATGATAGAATATTTAGAATAGAATATATATGTCACATTGGCTGGCTAGGGCTAGCGAGGAGATCACGTGACCGCCAGCGCTAGTAAGCAGCGCTAAAAAGTTAAACATGTTCAACTTCTGACTTTGGCTAGAAATCACCAGCCCGCTGGCATTCCCCAACCCTTGGTCCTGGGTCAGACTAGGCTGCTTGCTGGTAATTGCCCAGCGGCTGGCTAGTAGCGGCTGGTAACCAACTTAGTGTGACCGCGGCTTTAAAGACATCTGAGAGACAAGTTCCATTTCTGACTCTGAACGTTCTGATCGAAAGGAGGGCACTGATGTATTTGAGCGACTTCCCACGAACACTTCATTCATAGAGTTTAGAAATAATTATTTTTTGCCAGACTGTGTCGAATGCTTTGTTTATATCGAAAGATACAAGGAGTGTAATCTTTTTGTTTATGAACGAATCTGTGATTAATGACTCTAATCGGACTATATGGTCTAGTGTTGAATGTCTATCTCTGAAGCCACATTGATATATTGAGAGACGATTCCCAGATTAAAGGTTCCACATTAACCTTTTATTCAACATTTTTTCGAATATCTTACAGACACAGCTGGTAAGAGAGATTGGTCTATAGCTTGTCACGTCAGATTTATCTTTATTAGGCTTCAGTATTGGAATAACGATGCTTTCACACCAAGGTTCAGGGATATTTCCGAAGTCATAAACTGAATTCATAAGCCGTAGTAGTTTAGAGGCAATTGTGTGGGAGGAGTTTTATTATACTGTAAGTTATAAGATCCTGTCCGGGTGAGCTATCTTTGATATTGGAAAGTGCGTAATTGAGTTCGTCGATAGTGAATGGTTCGTCTAAGTATGTAGTTTGATTATCTGATTGTGCTCGAAAATGATAATTTATTCTGTGCCATGAGGTTATCATATGTATGGTTATTTTCAGGGGTTTTTGAGATATTGCTAAAATGCTCAGCTAATGTATTTGTTATGTCTTGTCGGTTTGTCAGAATTGAGTCATGTATTTTTAGTCCACTTATAGGTGTACAGTATTTTCTGTGGGTGATTTTTTTAAGGTTGTTCAATAGGTCAGTTTGTAGCGTGTGTCTGTTAATTGTAGTAAGGAAGACAATCCAGCATTGCCTTTTGCTCTCTGTGACTACGCAACGGCAGACGTCTTTGGCTTTTTTAAATTTGATTTGATTTGATAGTTTGTTAAAGTTCGAGATTGTATTAATGTTTAGTTTGTTCATTTCGTTGATAATATACTGTTGATATTTCGTCCAGTCAGCTTTCTTTGTCACGAATCTTGTAGGGACTTGGAATGCCTCAGGGTTGCTTTCTACATCAATAACAATAGGAAAGTGATCACTATTATGGAGATCATTTTTTACTTTCCATTTGAATCGCATTATGATGTCTGGTGAACATGAAGTGACATCGATGTTAGATAGTGTTCCTGTTCGTGCACACAGATGTGTGGGGGATTTATTGTTGAGAGGTATTAAGTGGTTCATGTCGAGAATATTTTCTAATGTTCTTCCTCTTGTATTAGTACTATTTGAGTGCCATAGGGTGCTCAGTGCATTTAAATCTCCAAGAAACATTAGTGGTCGAGGGAGTGGTGTCAGAAAGTCCTGTAAGTCAGTTTGGTTAACCCTACCGCTTGGTGGAAGATAAATATTGCAGATATTCATGCGGAAGGGAGCGTACACTGTACAAGCTACTGCTTGTAATGTATTTCTGATTCAGAGGGGTTCACTATACACCGTATCTTTTACGAAAATAGCTACTCCTCCAGAGGCTTTACCTCCCAATGTATAGTCCTGTCTATATGATGTAAATCCTAATAGGGATGTGTCTTTGGCTGGTGATAAATGGGTTTCCTGGATTGCTAAAATTTAAAATTTCTTTGATCGCACTAGATGTTTTAAGTCATCGAAGTGTTTTTGCAATCCATTTATATTCCACTATAATACCATGGGATTAGAAAATGTCATTTGACTTGAAGGCATTTTATATAAACGTGATTTGTTAACAAGTTCTAGCCATAGAAAAGTTCACACGATAGTAAAAAGCAAGTAGGTTAGAGCATGGCGAAAAGACTTAAGTGGTTGAGAAATTTAAAGTCCTTGTGTGTTCGATCTTGGGGCCGCCACACACTATGAGGTAGACCGGACAGGTTCGCCCGTCCGGTGTACCTGTCCGGTCTACCTCATAGTCTATGGCGGAACTTTACTACCCCCACTCTACCCTTTCCGGCGACCTCACACCTGATGAAAATTCGATTATTTCCACCTCACAGGCGAGTAGACCTCATGTGTGTGTGGGGGTTGTCAGGTGTACCTGATGAGGCCTCAGATTTCTGCAACTCTGATTTGTGTTGATTTGTTCTACCGTTGTGGCCTTTTTATTTATTTATTTATGGAATCAGTTTAAAGTGTAAAATGTCTCATAAAATTAACGAAGTTCTTAGTGATTTCATCGAAATTTATAAAAATGAACCATGTTTATGGAAAATAAAAGACGATGATTTTCACAATAGAAATAAAAGGGATGCTGCATATCACAAATTAGTATACAAACTGCAGAAAATATATCCAAATGCAAACGAGAGTATGGCTAAAAGTAAAATTAATAGTTTTCGATCTAATATTCGAAAGGAGTAGAGGAAAATTGACTCCTCAAGATTCTCAATGTAGCTGTTAGTTTTTCGTTTGGAGATATAGCGGCCCTCATTTGTGTATTTATCTTCTTAATGAAAGGAGATACAAGTGACAATAACTCTATGTAAACTGATTCGTTCATGCGCAAATAATTGTGATAATCTGTTGGTTCATCTCTTAATTCGTTCAGCAGATTGATATGGGTGAATTTATTTCTTCTCTGCAACCATTCCTTACACCATTGTTTGCGTTTTTTTCGTTTATTTTTACGTGTCTCAAATAATACTGCAAATAGAGAGAGATAAAGTAGATCATCTCCTGGAGGATCCATGTTGAAGACTGACAAACCTGTCCGGTACACCTCAACAGTGTGGGTCACTGGTAGACCGGACGGGTGCACCTGTCCGGTCTACCTAGTAGTGTGTGGCCGGCCTTAGTCGACCTTTTCCCATCCCAACAGTTTGCTTATAGTCCCCAGTACAGCGTCCTTTTTTTAAGCTGATTACAAAAGTGCTAAAAATGGTCTTAGTGACTTCATTTTGACGAGTCTACCACACTGTAAACGTTTCCAAGTCTGAAGTGAGCGCTTTACTACACACGTAGGACGTAAACCTGTCGTTCTAAGGCGGTTCCCTTTTTTCATTACATAACTCAGATTCTTTATTTTATTCAGATGATTATATATAGAATCAAAGGAAAATGATTTTGTCCGACAGAAAAGAGGGCGCGATCATCGTGTCCGACGGCCTCAATATGTCTCTCTAGGGCGGTATGGCTTTTTTATTACAACACACCTAATTTTTAGTTTCATTTACTAAAAATGGCCCAACAATGATAGTCCATTATTTGTCCGACAAATTTTCGGTCTCCTTTCTTCAGTCCGACAACCTGAATATGTCACTCACGAGAGGTTACGTTTTTCGATTACAAAAGTTATGAGATCAATTTCCTTCTGTTTCAAATAAAACATGTTTCTTAAAAAAATAGGTGTCCGACAAAAGAAAAGACGCAAACTTATAAAAACTAATAATTATTATTATAATAATTAATTATAATTAAAAATTATAAAACTCACATGTAATAGATTAATACATTTGTGAGAAAAATACAGCTAAGTCCGACAAAGTTAGTGGATCATTTTGTCAGTCCGACAAAAAATGTTAAAACGATTAATCCTTCATCGAAGTTTTAATTTCGTGTATAATTACAGCTGCAAACATTACGTTAATTAATTTTGATTTTTTCTTCAGTAAATTATTTTTTAGTTTATTTAATTCATAATCTGACAGGGGATAATAGTGAAATTTATTTTTAATTAATAAGTAATAATAGCTTAATAATTAAATAACCTTATTGTTTTATTAGTTTACTGTGTGAGAAGAAATTATGAAAAATTATCAAATTATTCTTTGCTTGAGGCGATGACTTCCAACATGAGTTAAATACACTATTTCATGGAAATAATTTTATTTTTCAAAAACGTTATTTTTTCCACACAGCACAAACTTTTTTTTTTTTTTTTTAATTCATGAAATCTCATTAGAAATAAGGAAATGAATCAACCTCGTAAATAATAATTTTCTAAAGAAACTATACTAGCTTAGACGTTTTTTGTATCCCCTGAAAAGTTGTGAAAATTGGATATATCCTGTTTTGAAAGTCGACGCCTTACTTACTAAATTTTAGTGATAAAACTTTATTCTCAGTCTAAACCATCAATACTCGAATTATGAGTTTTGTGAAAATGTTCTTCATCACT
>OX328123.1:91725952-91895952 GCA_946811695.1 Gonocerus acuteangulatus
TCTAGTTGGCACCTGCAGATTGCGTAAGGTTATCGTCATAAAGGGCTTTCTTCCTTATGGAGGGAGGGAGGAAACGTGCTGAAAAGGAACTCGCCGGTTAACAGGATTTTGTGCGGGCTTTAGTTCCACTTTCATAATTTAAGAAATTGGAACAATTTTTTTTATTGTTATTTTTAATTATAATTAATTATTATAATAATAATTATTAGTTTTTATAAGTTTGCGTCTTTTCTTTTGTCGGACACCTATTTTTTTAAGAAACATGTTTTATTTGAAACAGAAGGAAATTGATCTCATAACTTTTGTAATCGAAAAACGTAACCTCCCGTGAGTGACATATTCAGGTTGTCGGACTGAAGAAAGGAGACCGAAAATTTGTCGGACAAGTAACGGACTATCATTGTTAGGCCATTTTTAGTAAATGAAACGAAAAATTAGGTGTGTTGTAATAAAAAAGCCATACCGCCCTAGAGAGACATATTGAACGACAGGTTTACGTCCTACGTGTGTAGTAAAGCGCCCACTTCAGACTTGGAAACGTTTACAGTGTGGTAGACTCGTCAAAATGAAGTCACTAAGACCATTTTTAGCACTTTTGTAATCAACTTAAAAAAAGGACGCTGTACTGGGGACTATTACATTTACCACTCACCAATTTTTCTGAGCCGGCATCGCTGTGCGGGAAAGTTGAGTTGTTCTTTAATTGAATCGAAGTCCTCTTTCATCGGTCTGCAAGAGCCTGAAACTTTGTTTTCTTAGACAGGGGTCGTTATTTTTGACGCATATAAGTTTTGAACAGACGTTGCCTCTCTTTTCTTAGCTTCTCCATAAGAAAGTCTCTCGTAGACCATCTTACGCAAAATCAGAGACTCTCTCGCATAGAAGTTGCATTTTCGGTCATTAGCTGCATGGCTTTCCTTGCAGTTCCTGCAGTGTATTCTTGAGCTAGGGCCTTCGTGTTTCTCCTCTGCTCAAGTTCTGCATGTTTCCTTCTTCTTGCATCCTCTACTAATATAGTTGTAATCCCAACACTTGAAGCAGATGAGAGGAGGGGGTATACCTGTTTATATATATATATATATATATATATATATATATATATATATATATATATATATATATAAACAGTTAGTAAGTGTATGAAAGGAAAGGGGAACCTACCTATATAACACTCACAAGTAATGAAAAACATTTATTCCTAAAAGCTAAATCGTTTCAACTTTTTGACAATTACAAAATAACAAAAATGTTACTTTAGTTGTTGCCTTTCTGATTTTGCCTAGCTCCCACAGAACAGACTTCCCTCTTTTGATGTTTCGAGCATCGGAATGAAATTACATTATTACTAATTTTAGAAGAGTTTAGAAGTAAATAATATCTTACTTGTCTTTGATTATAGATAGTGGAACTTCCTCGAAATCTAGAAGTTTCAATATTAATCTCCAGCTTATAGGCGCAGGATACACTTGCTCTTGCCACTCTTCTTCCGGCCTGTTGTAGTTACAGTAAGTCGTTGAAACGTAACAGAACACCTTCAGAAAAAAAAAAATGCAGGAATTTTAATACTTTTCCTTTTGTGATTAGGATTGTGAAAGTGAACGTTCTCCGATTGACACAACAATGGTCGATCATGGAGAAGAGGCTCAATTCGCCCTAATAGTCCATGGTGCATCTGTTAGTTGGATGTTGAGAGAGGGCATACTAATTTTTGCGGAACTATCTTCATAACAACACTTGATGAATGTGTTATTCCAAAAAATCCGGTAATCTATTTTTTGTAATATGAAAAAAGTACGATTTTTTGTACTTCTTTTGCTCAAAATTTTAAAATTGTTGATGCTAGCGATTTTCTCAAGGCGTCATAATATTCTTAATGAAGATTCCCCTATTATCATATTATTTAGAAATTTGAATATTTATTCGCTGCACTACAAAGCAACAATAAGTATGAAAATAGGGTAAATTGTAGACATTTCATATATAATTTTTTTTGCATCTTAAAATGCATTTGGGACCTGCATCTTCGAGCAATATAATGGCAATATGGTAAAAGAGCCTATCTGTTGGATATTAAAGTAAATCCGCCTTGCTCCGTACTTCAAAATTAGTGCGTTGTTAGATAAGCCTACATACGACATCTAGATTCTGCGAGAAGAAGCTGATTGACATCAGCTGATTTTTTATGTGATATGTTCCTGGCCAGATTGTGTGATTCACATCTGCAATGATCCGATTTACGTGACTTGCGATCAAATAATTCCTCCTTTCGTTTTGATAGTTTTCCCATAATAAATTTTGCAATTGAGGTATTAGAGGAAAAATTTAAATTTTTCCAATTGTTGCAATGTACAAAAGGCATGCTTTACATATTTGATTTTTTTTAACCATGGCATTTAAGCTTTCAAAAACATTTTAAAAATTCAAAACATTATAATAATTATAATATAAATGATTAAAGAATACTATGACACACCTAGTGTGGAGAACCATCGGAAAGCTTAATTAATGTCCTACAAAAACGTTTCTGAAGTAATTTTCGGAGGAAAGTACACATTCCGATGGAGAATTCCTTAAAACTGTGGAGTTTTTGGAATATCGTAGTAACATTTAATTGCATACATTAATTGAGGACCTCAGAGTTTAAGGGGTGTAAGTAACAAACTTAATGTTTTAAGAAAAATGGATTCAAAGTTGAACATATCGTCGATACAAATGCAAATTATCGTGAAATTATTACATTTTTAATTTCACGATTATTTGCATTTGTATGTTCAACTTTGAATCCATTTTTCTTAAAACATTAAGTTAATAAATAATTAATTAATATGAAATCACCACTTTCCAGAGTGAAAAAACGTTTATTCATTAATTTGCTTTTGAACAGTCAAATAGTCGACAGATTTGACCTTTTAACTACTCAAAAGGAGGATTGGTTACTCTCCTTTCACTGAGTGAACTTAGATTCGAGAGTTTGCCTTACATCAGCCCAACAGTAATCAGTAAAAATTAAAATTAGATTTTTGCACATTCGATACTTTGCATTTGTATCGAGGATATGATGTAATAACAAAAACTACATTTTTACAGTTAATATACAAATGAATTGGAGAATCCGCACATAGACCCTTACAAAAGTAGATATTACAAAAATGACAACGCTGAAGAGAAAACAAGCTGACAGTAAGTAACTGTCAAGAAAATCACTTGGATCTCTTTACCACCCTCAAGATTACGGTGTTCGCAGCCTTTTCCTGGATCTAACTCATTATGTTTTTCAAAAATTTCACTTAGACCCCTTGACTTCTGAGGCCCTCAACTATAATATACCAGTTTAAACTTACCTTTAAATTCTTCATTGATTTAGCAAGTTCTAAAATGAAGTAAGTAGCCCTGGTGTTTTCTTTAAGAGAATCTATGATGTTATTATTGAACTGAACGGTAGCAGCTGCATGATAGACCAGGGTCACATTCTCTATCAGCTCCTAGAATGAATACTTAAGATATTAGTAAGATTCTATTGTTTAATCATTTTATTTTCTCAGGGAGTTTTGCTGTATAACGCATTTATTTCTTCTTAAATAATATAAATATGCATTTCCTATAACTTACATGATATATGATGGTGGGGTCTTTGTTTAATCTGTGCTATTGGTTGATAACTGTCATTACATCATTTATTTAGTTAAAAATTAAATAAATAAAGTGTATTATAACAGTTATTAAGCAATAGCACTGATTGAAGTTCATTTGAGGCCTTAGAAGGTTGAAGGTAGAACGCTAAATGTCAGGAACTAGTAATCTGTAAATAAACATTGATATGTTACCTGCTCATCTTCTTTAGATAAACCAATGCCTTTATCCTTCATGTTGCAGTCTATTGTAATCACTTTCCCAAGAGCTTCAGGATTTTCTCGTTTTAGCCTGTCAAATAGCTGAAATATATGCGTTTATTAATAACGAACATAGATGAATTTATTTTTCAAAATATATTGTTATTTTTATTCTTATTCAAGTATTTGTCTTTTCAAAGATTATCGAGAGGCTGGAATTTGATTCTAGTTCTTCTGCTCCCCTTACAACTGCTTTAACCAAATAAGCTAACAGGCTTCATTTGAAAATGAAAATAGGGTCACTGTTGTTGTATGCCGTCCTTAACTATCACTCCTTAGGATTTTTCGACTATTAGGACTTATAGGCACCTCATATCCAAAAAGTTAATTCATTCTTTATGATTCTCCTGAATTCCTGAAACGAATAATTCTATATTCCACTATGTGGCGAAGAAAGTATAATAATAACATTTAAAAGGATCTTATTTCAAGGGACGCTCGAAATTATTGGTTTCCTTCAATGCCGCAGATGTTTCTGCTCAAGATCTCCTATGGTGCAAGTTTAGCTAATAGTCTCTCAATAATGCCTTTTCCTCCTATTTAAATATTCTTAAACCCATGCATCTCATTATCTCCCATTTTATTTTTAACTAATTCTTAACTAATGTAGTAAACAAGCGCAAAAAAAGTGGTATTTTCCAAAGACACCATACATATATTCTTATGTATTTCGACACTCTGAATCCGAATCTGATGTTCTAGGGTGAAACGGGCTCCGGATTCGGGTGTCGAAATACATTAGAATATATGTATGATTTTTTTGAAAAATACCACTTTTTTGTGTGTGTGCCTAGGTGATTATTAAAAGTTGTACCGCCTAGTCGCTAATACTTAATAAATAATAATTAATTACTATTAATGCGAGCCCTGAGATGAGAAAATTCCTGCCGCCGGTGGGGATCGAACCCACCATCTTCCGCTTATGAATCCAGCGCGGTAGCCACTAGACCACGGGAGACCCCTACTATTTTATTATTATGCAAATTATAAGTTAGAAGAAACAGTTAGTATAATGGTTTCTACGATATTTATAATTTCATGATATTTTAACATCAAATAGAATTTCTTTTATACAACTTGAGGAATACAATTTGAAAACATAAAAATTACGTTTCTTGAAATATGCTAGCTTGACTTGAATCGTGAACATCGCCTATAAATTAGATACCTTCAGATAATGAAATGAAAATTATTGTAAGTGAGTAATTATTTAATGATATTGGTAGTAATACTTAAAGTCTCTGTATCTTACTGCAGCGTTAGTGATTTGCTTCCATCTGTCCTGTGCGTGTACACCTTTCTTAGACCTTACTAGTAGGTACATCCTCGAAATACCTGGGCAGCTCCTGAGGAGCTTCTCCACGAACACTTTTCCCAGAAACCCAGTACCTCCTGTCAGAAGCACTGTTTGCCCAGCGAAGAAATCGGGTATTGACATATTTATTGGCTAGCTTTCTATCCTGAAAAAGAAATTCATTATGTTATTGTTTATGAAAATGTTTTCTTCGGGTACGTTTTAGAATAAAAGAATGTATGCCCAAATGAAAAGCTAGGAGAGTTTTAGCCTCATTTTTTACCTGTTATTGGCCCTAACCATAGGGACGAGAAGGGCTGGAAAACTTACATAGTAAGCAACATTCAGAGGAAGAGCAAGTGGAAAAACTGATACGCTACATTGTTCATTCAAGTATGGAATGTGAAAATCACCAGTGTCCAGAGTGAAAAAACTTTCATTCATGACTTTGCTTTTGGACAGTCAAATAGTCGGTAGATTCGACATTTTGACAGTGGTGATTCTCCCCTTTCACTGAGTGAACATAGATTCGAGAGTTGGCCGTCCATCAGTTACAGGAATCAGTATAGATTGAAAACGGAAAATGTGTTTCTTCACATTTGATACTTTGCATTTGTATCGACGATACCTCTGTTTCTTTGTAATTGAGAGCACTCCGCCATTATGTGATCAACGGTAAGCACATTACAATGATTGCACGTTGGGCGACGAATACAGGCTTCGTGGTGGCCATGTGTTAAACGTGTGTGTCCAATACGCAGCCACGTAATTATTACTGACTCTTGTTGACTAAGATCTCGAAGAGTATTGTAGAGCGAACTGAGGGAATAAACTGTTCTCAGGAGGGTTGTGCTACTCTCCCATCTTCTTCGCCACTGTTCCCAGATAATTTATTTCAGTGGCGTTTCAAGTCTTCTGGATGTGAGCAATTATCCGCCGCAGGGCCATTGATGTCGCTTCCTTAGCTAGGATGACAGCTTTTCTATTTCCCAGGCTTCCTGCATGACTTGAAGTCCATCAGAAAGAACCTGTTTTCCCCTAGCGAATCATGAACTCCCCGAAGGAGTGAGTCCTTATTATTCTTGCCACGAATCAATAACAGTGCACTAGTTTGAATCGCTATGGATTATAACGCGTTCCTCGAGATAATTACACAGATTTAAAGCCGCCTTTATTATTATCAGCTTCGTCATGGTAGACACTAGTCTCGGTAGGGTAGTCTCTATGCCGCTTACATGGGGCATGAGAACGTATGTTATTTACAGGCGGCCAACAGTCTTCTTCTAGATCTCAGAAGAATTCATTGAAAGATCTAGAACTTGCTTTTCTCATAGCTATAAGAAAAAAAAAATACAGAAACCTTTTGTATACATATTTTATTTTTCGGAAATTATAAAAAAACAACACTCCATTGATTTAAAACGTTTACCCTGTTGACCTACAAATTTTAGTCTTTTGAGTTACTTTGTTTCAGATAAAATAGGTTCTTTATTGCTAAATGAAACACAATTACGCCCAACAAATTAATTAAGAACGTTGTTTTCATAATTTAAGTTCCTTAAATCTCGATGCCCGCTAATATTGACATCGAATATGCCTAAAGAAAAAGATTTTTCCAGCATTTAAAAACAAGGAAATTTATATCTGATTTTTATTGAAACGAATTTTTCGACGTTTCATATTTTTAACAGCGACATCCTCTAAATACATGATTTGGCGAAAATTACTTTTATAGTGTTATATTGTAGGCAGAGTTGGGCAAACGTTAGCGCGCGCTAAAAGCTGATACCTCTCCGCTAATTTAGCGAAACTGTAGAAAGCCAGCGCTAATAATTAGCGGTTAGCGTCGGCAGTGCGCTAACCGCTAATCTATTTATGAAATATCGAAATTGCTAATAGCTTAAGCTATAGTTACAAGTTGTAATAGCTTAAGCTATTAGCAATTACGATATTTCATAAATAGATTAGCGGTTAGCGCACTGCCGCCGCTAACCGCTAATTATTAGCGCTGGCTTTCTACAGTTTCGCTAAATTAGCGGAAAGGTATCAGCTTTTAGCGCGCGCTAACGTTTGCCCAACTCTGATTGTAGGTTTGCGAGTATCAAGTTCATGAGCATTAGTGCCTTGCGTGTTAGGCACTCACATGTACCTAAGCCAATAGCTCTTAAGGAAGCTATGGACTTACATGGAGTAGAAGCCTTAAGTTCGGGGTTTTCTTCTCTTTGTACTTATCATCATAATAAATACAAATACACAAAAATTACATGTCAAAAGTATTAATACACTTAATTTGTTTCATGAAAAAGTACTATTTATTTACCGCCATATCGGTAAAAATAATTAAAATTTTACACGAGAAAAAATAAATCACCAATAAGTTATTTTATATATCAACAATATCAGAAAATAAACCATTAGTTCCTTTTTTCTGGTCTTCCCTCGGCTTCTTTCTCCAGCGGTGTCACATACTTGGCCGTTGACTCCAGGTCGTCATAAAGTTGTAGTTACTAGTCCAAATTAATCGAGAGCAACAACAAATAGAAGTTGGCCCCTTGTTTTTACGTACCTTCCTAAATAGTTCCTTTCTGCTGTTCTTTGTAGCCTGAGGCCTTCACCATGAGATGTGTGATGTCACTGTGAGATGTGTCTCTAAGAGATAAGAGATCACTACTAGATGACTGACAAAGCCTTTGTTAGAAATAAGTTCCTCTGCGCTACGTACTGCTGTTTCATCTGTATCAATTATCATTGTCCTACTATGATAATTTATATATTGCGTAACTTGATTAGTCATATAGATGTTCACTTTTCATTGAATTAATTAAATAGTCATATACATACAATGTTTATTTTTATTTCTAACAACAGGCACAAGGGTTATTATCGTAATTTAATATTTATGAATATCCTGAGAGGTAAAGTGATATCACTGATAAAGTGACGTACTATTCCAAGATTAACATAGAACGTGAACGGAATGAACATGTTTTTTTTTTTCTAATAAAAAATCCTATACTAGATTTCCAACTTGGTGTATTTTGTCCCCTTCATTTCGGCAATTCTCTAGACTTAAATTCTCTACTTCTGTTAAAATAACTCCGATCTGCAAAAATATTAGAAAATAATTGGAAGTAAATGTATATATATGTATATATAAACACACACATATACACACTCGGTAAAAAACAAAACAAAAAAAAAACGGGCATTTTTAATATTTTCTAGTTCGGTTCCGATTGTGAGTGACATTTTTGTTTTTATGATATATCTGGCTAGTGCAGACTAGGAACGGACTCAGTTCGCGGAAATAACCCTTCAGCGGGGGTCTCCCGTGGTCTAGTGGCTAGCGCGCTAGATTTATAAGCAGGAGATGGTGGGTTCGATCCCCACCGGCGACAGGAATTTTCTCATCTCACGCTGAGAAAATTCCTGGCTGCACCATGGATGTCGGCGCTAATGGCCAAGATTTGGCGATGCGCCGTTAAAAAAAAAAAAAAAAAAAAAAAAAAAAAAAAAAAACCTTCAGGATAGAGCAGATGAGATAAGGCTCGGGATAACCATTCGTCTCGAGGCTGAGTCTTCAATGCTTGACAGGGTTAGGACACTTCCCGTACAAGATGAGGTAAATCTGCCTGCTTCGAAAACGTGGGTAAAATTATTAACTGCTCTAAAATAAACTCATATTTGTTTTTTTTTTTTTTTTTTAATCCATATTTACTGATCTGTACATTTTATTTAATCTACAATATATTTGTCAAATACCACTCACTCACAGACCTATCATCGCCAAGCCCAAACCACTCGACAGAAAAATTTGAAATTTTGCATGGACACTCCCTAAAAGAACTTAGACACTCGCTACAAAATGATTGTCTGATATTCGAATTTTTAAGTATTGTTAGAGGGGTTTAAAGTTTTAGTTGGTTAGAGCATGCACGCCTAGGCAGCATGCGTTGCTAGGACGAAAACAGAACCGCTGTTACCGTACTGTATCTATTTCATAGTATTATTTTTAATTGAGGTTAATTTCAACTATGATGGCAGACCTTGAATTACTAGAAATAAACTGTGATTTTATCCCTCAAAGAGCCCTGGTAATGGTCCACACGAGATTATAATATCGCGGATCACTTGATACAAAAATTTGAAATGTTGCACGGACAATCCGTTTAGTACGTAAACATTCGCTATATATATATATATATATATATATATATATATATATATATATATATTTATATATACATATATATATATATATATATAGGTTTCTTAACGTAGGAAAGCAAATGAAACCATTTTTAAAGCGATTTCTGTAACCGTTTACGAGAAAGATTGGTAGAAATACTTTTCGAAACTAACTTTCTGTTTCGGTATTCAGAAACGATGATTGGTTCACTTGAAACTTGTACCAGGTATTTGACATTCATCTAATCAAAGATATTTAAACTTTGGTATCCTTTGGAGGTAAGAAGTATTAATGGTTATACAAAGTTTTCGGATCTTGGTATATTTTCTAAAATATCTCGAAAACGGTTGGGAAATCGTAGTAAGTGGAAGGCGGCTATTCGAAAGGTTACTAAATTCTCTACAAAAAACATTCTGTTGTAACGTTCGGAGGGGCGATGTCAATCGAAGAGATAAGGGCTTAAAGCTTCAAAGTTGTTAGTTTTATTCTTTTCTACGTGTATTTGTCTCTGTTTACCTGACATTTTAAGTGGTTGTTGTATTTTTCTTCTTTTTTTCTCCCAACGGAAACAAGCACGGTTACCTCCGCATGGTGTTTCCAGGGTAACTTTAAAGTCTGTGTAATAATAAGCTGTACCGGCGCTAATGGCCAAGATGTAGATGCGCCGTAAAAAAAAAAAATAAAAAAAAAAAATAAATAAATAAAAATAATAAGCTGTAAAAAATTATGTAGTAGCGTTAATTTTGATCATACCTTATTTAACGCAATATAAAAACTACTTATCGGCCGTGGTGAAGCACGGGTAGTCAACTAGTACTAAATATTTATTTAATAATAATACTTTGTTTAAATTACCTAACAAATCTAATTCTTCAATTCTAAAATAACAAAAAAACAAATAGATTTACTGTTCCCGGACAATACGGCCAATGATCCTGGTTTTGTTTTGGTGCTTAGTATGTATAAATACATATTATTATTATCTATTAGAAGAGCGAATGAAAGAGAGAGTGAGAAAGTAATTAAGAAAGTCTCAGTAATAAATGTCCTGAAACAAGTACAGTAGTTATTATAATTGAAGAATATTTTTAATTAATTATAATTATTATTATTTTAATTATTTTTAATACTCCATATTTCTCCAGTAAACCTCGAACGAGCCTTAGTCTGTAATAACCAACAACAATATTCGTAAAGAGGTCTAAAGCAGTCTATTGGAAATTAGAGAGTTCTAGTGCGAAACTTTGCGGATAATAGAGAGAGAAAACATAAATTCTTTAATAAATTATGAAAAATTAAATTAGTTTCGGGAGGATAGTTAAACCTTGCTATACTCTAAATCGATTACTCCTTAGTAGCTTTAGATCAACTTTTATGTTCTGGTTTCAAGAAAAAAGACTACCCCCTCCCCCCCCCCGGCTCTTATAATTCTTTAATTACTTCTAAGGCCTTTGCTTTCCTTAATTACTAAAAGTTTCCTCTTGTTGCCTTTACTGATACAACTCTACCAACTCTAACTGGGCTCTAACAGTAATGAAAGCTCCACTTTTATATGATTATGCGATTTTGGGTTTATTCGTTCTAGGAAATCATATTGATTTTGTTCACTATAACGTTTATGCTTTATTGAATTTGTTATTATTAAATTTAGAAACAAAGATATCTTTTTATTGCTGTGGAAAAACGTAAACGAAACAATATCGTCGTTACTCATATTTACGAAGAGCTTGCAAAGTAACTCAATTTGTTAACATGTTTAAAATAGGAATTAGCATTCAGTCCCTCAATATATATTGTTCTTAAGCTACAGTTTCACATTTATGTATTTATCGTTAATTAAATCTTTGTTAACTTTTTTCAATTTTTTTTTATTTGCTAATCGCAAATGATTGTAGGCTAGCAACTGAGTTATCTTTCTGCTTGAAAAAAACTATAAATAATTAAAATTCATATAAATAAGAAAAGGTCTGAAAAATAAAATAAGACATAAATATGGCTAAATATTATATGTATACAGGGCTGGCAAAGTTCCTTGATAGTCCGAACCATTCTTCAAAATTTGAAATTTTTCGCGAGCCTCAATCAAATACATATTTAGAAGGTGCCAAATAGTTAATTAAAATTTTATTACAGAAATTATATTTATTGAAAATACATAATTAAAAGTACAACATACATGTGTTACACAAATACATATCGTTTTCTCCAACACGACAATGTCAACTGTCCGGTGCAACTGTCCACTGTTTATATTCATTCTCGCAGATTTCGATGAGTCATATAATTGTTAACTTGGGCGGGAATGAAATTTGTTACCACATTGCACTTAGTCTTTCTCATTTGTTGTAAGTAATTTAAGAGACATTTTGAAACACATTCGGAATGATAGTTATTTTTTAAAATAAAATAGCACAAACATGAAAAGGGAACTCGGGTACATTTATCGAGAGCCACAAACAATAATGCTCATACCGCTGAGAAGTTTCTTGTATTTTAATTTTATAAAGTAGTATATTAACGTATTAACTGTAGTTTTCATTTTATCTTTTTATTTTTATATGCTTTCCTAATACATGTAACTAGTTTGTCACCATCCATGTGCTTATTGTACATTTTATTTTTAACTGTGTGCGTTATTTTTGATGAGAATTAAGTATAACTAAAATTAATTATTATGAGGTTTAATTAATATTAGAGCTCATTATTATTTAACTTAATTATTGTTAGAATTAAGATTAATGTGAGTGGCATTCAAATATTTTTATGTTTTGCGGGACTCATTATACGAGACGCGAGTATTTAATCTAGGAACCACCGGTCCTCTAGCCTTCATATGAGGCCTAGTCCGCCATTATTCCAATAGCCGGCTTGAATAGGTGAAGACCTCCCGACACAATTATATGTATGTGGTGCGTGTTAGGCCAGTAGCTTTTAACGGCATATAGTAATCCGCTTCCCTTGGCGTAATTAGTTGTTCTATCGGCATTGTGTGTCATTATTCCTATGACTGGCTTCAACGAGTAAAGTTCTAGCATATCACCTCGTGTTCATGTGCATTGCGATATCAGCTCTTATTCTGCTGGCTGCCTGCTCGGCGAATAGTGAGATTTTCCCATAATTCCCACAATTCTCTCCTTAACCCTTTTCCTTTCCTCTCACCATTCCTAGAGGCGAATGTCCTAACAGCTGATTTTTATATTTTCCATATTTATATCATTATTTTATGTTTTCTGCTATCACCTGAGCTCACCTGGGCAAATATCATTACTTTTTACTTTTCTTTACTCTACACCTTTAAATCTACCAGAGGGATTATTATCCCACAAACTGTTAATGCCACTTGTTGATAAATGTAAGAGGTTATCACCCTTGTTGTGGTGCTCCAATAAATAAAAATATAGAGTAAATAATAGGAGTATTCTACATTCACCTGTCCTCGCGGGGCTTATGTTTATTTTAAGATGAATTTCAAGACGATCATGATTTAACGGTTTTCTGCCTGATCAAAACTCTCCCCCTCCAAGTATTTTAAAAAAATACAAAAAGTTGAATTATTTCAAACAAATAATCTACGCCTAAACACAAGAACAACAAACTAAAATCTACAAAACATTTATAGATGCTTTCCTATAACTAAGAAGTCTATGAATGTAGTAGATGCTTGGCGTACCTTCATCCAGAGTCGCCCTGAACTCACTGGTCTAGCCCTGCACCATTTACGAGTATCATCAAGAATATTCTATAATGATATGCTAATTATTTATATGTGGACACCTGTTTGATAGGACGCTCCTATTGTGCTTTCAAGGGCATGCCTACTTCTCGAAATTGTTACGGTAGCACAACAAACACATAATGTGAGTGCCTTTGTATTATAAGTATGCTTGGACCCTCTCTAACGTATAATAATAAGTACAGTGAAACCTCTTTATAGCGGACACCATTGGGTCAGTAAAAAATGTCCGTTATTGGGAGGTGTCCTTTATTGGGAGGTTAATGAAATCCACCTTTTGGGAAAACAGTGCACAACAGTTTTTTTATTTATTTTACTGCTATCATTATCCACAATACCGGGTCCAGTACATTAGTAACATCATCGCTTGAGTCCATTTTCGTAATGGATTCCCGAAAAAATCGTTTTCTGTAATGTGTTTTGAAATTTTTAATAATTTGGGGCTGGCAGCAAAATGTCTTATTCGGTGGAAAAAACTGAATTTTGACATTTATTAGATGCATCTGTGGGTGGAATGTCGCGTTGTTCATAAACAAAATTACACGCCGTTTTCGATGTCGCATTCTCTGATCGAAGGTTTTTAGCCATTCACTCATTATAGGCGTTGTCCAGGGAAATGAAAAAACGTCTAGTTCCTTCACAACAGTTTATTTCCACGCTGAGCGCTTTCAGTAGCTCTTGCTACCATCCTCAGAACTGTGACAAAATGAATAGAATAAAACAGCTGCATAACAGCAATCTTTTAAATATTAAAATGTTCACTAAACCTACACGTAAAATAATAAATAAATAATCACAATAATCTTGATTCGTCAACATAAACATTAAAAAACCAAAAACAATACAAACAAAAACACAAGTCATACATGATAAAATGAAATGGCTAAAGTTGAGGAGAGAGACTCACCTATAATGAGTTCAGCTTCACTGCTGAGGGCTGACTGAAGGGAAGCCGGGAGAGAGCTTGCACAGAGACATGACTCAACATATCAGTTTTATACGTATCTGTCCTTTTAGCGCGGTTCCTCCCTCCCCCATAGGGAGGAACCCCGCTTATAAGGTTGATACAATGAAACGATCCGGAAGTGCCGACTAGAAAATTTTGCGTTTCAGAACCCCTAGAAACCGAAAATAACGGTGGTTCAAATTTGTATATATATATATATGTATATATTTATATATATATATATATATATATATATATATATATATATATATATATATTTGTCTGTTCGCTCTCTAAATAGAAGACGAATGGTCCGATTTTGATGAAATTTGGTACAAAAATCTGTCGTCCAATTTGAAAGGTCAAGTTCGTTAACCAGCAAAATCTGCCCACTGGAAGATGGCGTTTGGGGCGAAATTCGCGCAGAAAAAATCGTAACGCTTACGTTTTTGAGTTCATAAGCTTGTAAGTACTCGTTTTATAGGCTTCTTGGGCTAGGAAAACGAATGAAACCATTTTCAAGGCGATAGCTTTAACCGTTGTTGAGAAAATTGGAAAAATAGTTTTTGAATACCGTTTTTGGTTTGGGTACTTAGAATAACGGGATTCAGTTGAAACATTATCTGCATGTTCTACTTTCATTAAAACTAGTATGTTGAAAGTTATGTTACGTTTGGAGTTAAGGAAGGGTTAGAATAAAATATTTTATGAACAGACATGAAAAGTTTTGGAAACTTCGTATACTTTCATTAATATCTCGAACACGGTTGGGAAATCGTGGTAAGTGGATTGAAACTATTTGAAAGCTTACTAAATTCTCTACAAAAATGATTCTAAAACTATTTTTGATTAGGTTATGACAATCGGAGAAATAAGTGCTTAAAACTTCAAATATGTCTGTTTTGTTCTTATGAACGGGTTTTTGTCGTTCTTTTTGTCTCTTTCCCTTGGTTTTTTATTGCTTTTTATTGTTGTAATTTCTTATGTTGTATTTGTAAGGAAAATGTATGTGTGTGTAAAACAGGATAGGTAAAATGAGACCAATTTTCTGTTGTCAGAAATAATAAAAAGTTTTGGGAACTTCGTATAATTTCTTAATATCTCGAAAACGGTTGAAAATCTTGGGAAGCGAAAGGTTACCATTCGAAAGCTTACTAAATGGTCTACAAGAATGGTTTTAAAGAAAGTTTTGAATAAGCGATGTCAATCGGAGAAATAAGTGCTTAAAACTTTTAAGTAATTGATTTCGCTTATTCGAACTTTTCTTTTTGTCTGTTTTATTCCTTGTTATTTTTAAATTGCTTATAGTCAGATAATGTATTTGACAATAAAACAGATTAAGTAAAATAAGAAGATCAATTTATTGTTAGAAATGTAGCGTTTAAAGAGAGAGATCCCAAGGCTTTCCAAATGCCTCTGAGCGGAGGCCTTTCTGCCCGACTTATGGGAGAGCTGACCCATACAGGTATGATTGTAAATCAACAAAGACCTTTCAAGACTGGTTTGTTTGAGATTTCATTTGGATAGCTGTTTCGCTATTGATCTAAACAAAGTAATAACTTTTTCTATTCTATGCCTTCATAAACACTAGAGATAAGAACGGAACCGCGCTAAGATGACGCAGTTCCTGCGAATCGTACTTTTTTTATTTAAATTACACGAGCTCAGGATCTTGTCGATACGTATCTCTATACTTTCCAGGACGTTCATCTGTGCAGACTTCTTCCGGCAATGTAAAATATACAGAGAATGGTCAGCTTCGCTGTGTCCCGCTGCGAGACAGTGTTGACGAAATTCAGAATCCGACCTGGTTTTATGTTCTCTAGCTCTTATTTTGAGTTTCCTACCAGTTTGCCCTACGTACGATCCAGAACAGAGGCCACATACGATTTTATAGACGCCACTCTTATTTCCCGTGTCTATCTTATCCTTGACGTCACAAAGAGCATTAGCCAAAGAGGGAGAATTTTTAAAAGCCACCTTAACATTCGCTTTACTTAAAATGGAGGCTATTTTTTCTGAGACTTGGCCTAAGTATGGTAAAGTGAACCATCTAACCTCAGATACGTCGGGTTTTAAAAACTTGGGAAAAGCTGCCTTAAGGGCATGTTTTTCTTTTCTTCTCCTGTAAATGCCATCTATTGTGAGAGCATCATATCCGTTCTTCTCCGCAACATGCTTTATATGGAGAAGCTCACGGTGATGATTACCCTCCGACATAGGTACTGACAGGAGTCGATCAATATAATAAATAAAAGGCAATATTTTAACTCTCGGGTGTTGAAAAGAACTCCTATCTATACCTGTATCGGTGGTAGTAGATTTACGAAAAATAGAAAATTCCAAACCCCCTTCATCTTTTTTATGGATCGTCAGATCTAAATAATTTAATGAACCCCCCTCTTCTATTTCTTTAGTAAACTTTATGTTCTTGTGCATCCTGTTGAGGAGTTTGTGAAAAGACTCTAAACGTCTCATTGGACCCTGAAAAATGCACGGGCAATCGTCCACATACCTAATCCAACAACGGATATGTTTTTTAAGTGGATTTAAACTATTCATGACATACTTATTTTCTAAACAATCCATAAAAATATCCGCTGCCAGTGGGCTTATAGGAGATCCCATTACTAGACCGTGGGTGGGAGTCACCATTAAACAGAAAATAATTCTGTTCTAATACAACATTAAATATATCACAAATCTCGTTGGCTACCACGGGATTGCATTGCCTCTGATTCATGACGTGTTGAACAAGCGGGATAATTTCAGAGGAAGGGACACTTGTGAATAAATTTACGATGTCAAACGACACTAAAATACAGTCAGAGGGCACGTCCAATTGACTAAGAAGTTCAACCACCTCCTTACTGCTTTTAACCGTATATGAAGGTTTGTAGGAAGTAAGGGCCTTAAATTCATCGACAGCTCTCCTAGCCAACTTCCCAGCGGGAGCCGAGATATAAGAAACTATAGGGCGAAATGGCATGTCATCTTTATGTACTTTAGGCAAACAATACAACCTAGGTGGTAAAGGGTTCATTTCAGTCAGTATCTCTCTATCAACCTTAGTAAACAAACATTGACACCTGCTTATTGCAGATTTTACAATATTATTATGTTCAGTAGTACGTATTATATTCAGTAGTACGTAGTACGTAGCAGGATCTTGTCGATACGTATAGAGATACGTATCGACAAGATCCTGAGCTCGTGTAATTTAAATAAAAGGACAGATACGTATAAAACTGATATGTTGAGTCATGTCTCTGTGCAAGCTCTCTCCCGGCTTCCCTTCAGTCAGCCCTCAGCGCCATTATAGGTGAGTCTCTCTCCTCAACTTTAGCCATTTCATTTTATCATGTATGGACTTGTGTTTTTGTTTGTATTGTTTTTGGTTTCTTAATGTTTATGTTGACGAATCAAGATTATTGTGATTATTTATTTATTATTTTACATGTAGGTTTAGTGAACATTTTAATATTTAAAAGATTGCTGTTATGCAACTGTTTTATTCTATTCATTTTGTCACAGTTCTGAGGATGGTAGCAGGAGCTACTGAAAGCGCTCAGCGTGGAAATAAACTGTTGTGAAGGAACTAGACGTTTTCTCATTTACCTGAAGATCTTCCTTCTCTGCCAGCAACCTCAAAATTTTTGATAGACGTTGTCGTCCATGATTTTGTGTTAGCTTGCCACGATATTCATGAAGTAATGACGTTAATGTTCTTAAAACAACGCAGTTAAACGATCTTTGCTTTGTTTGTCTTCTGTGCACGTTTCTCCTTTTAGAATCTTTGTCTTGTTTGGCAGGGCCCGAAAAAATAAAGCCGTTTCATCAAAATTAAATATATTTTTAGCCTCCTAGTCATGGCAAATGTAAACCTATTTGTTTTTCCAATCTTGAACTAAATCGACATTAACCGATGCACTTTCACCAAACATCGTTCTAAAAACTACGCGAAGTTTGACGCCTGCGTTTTGCCGACGTTTTTCGTATACTTCCTTAACTTCAAAATCAACCAAAATTTGAATATCAAATGCTAGATGAATGTCAAATGTATAGAACAATTTTCAACTGAATCAATCATTTCTAACAAACAAACCGAAAATTAGTTGGAAAACTAATTGCATCAATGTTTCTCGTAAGAGGTTACAGATATTGCTTTAAAAATGATTTTATTCGTTTTCCTACTAGCCCAATAGATAGAGAGGTTTGAGCTAACATTAATTCCCCCACAAGACTTTTTTTTCTAATATCTTTAGGTGTGGTGTGAGTATGCTGATACCAATTTATACTAAAATGTATGATGAAAAACAACCCGCGAAATTGTTTTCAGTTTCTCTTCAATAATTTTAAAACCGTTGATTTTAGATAAAAAAAAACTACAAATAGGGAGTAAAGAACATTCTGCTTCATAGGAACTGGTCGAAGTCCAAATCCGGCCAGGTAAAAGTGCCGCAATCGGTAGCCAAAAAACAAAAAAAAACAACAAAAAACACTTTTTTCCAATTTTGCGAAAAACTGTGGAGAGCCTACTTTTAATAGGAGAGCCTACAGCTTGGATTCATTATTGCTTTTGATACACCCCCACCTTAAAAGTTAAAGAGCATCAATAACTGATTCCAAAAAGCTTAAAAACGTATAAATTTGAGCAATATTAAAATTTGCATGTCCCTATTGAGCTAAAAAGGGAATTAGTGAAATTTTCATTTCATCGCATTTTGCAAAAATTTGGTTCTTGTTAGCCACAATTTACTTCTGGATTCCATTCTAAAAGTATCAAATAACAGTGTATGCGGTGTCTTGAGGGAAAAGGGGAGGGGTGGGGGAACCCTTAGAAACTTAGACTGATACCTGTGTCAACGAAATTTGAATTGAACTGCTATTTCACCAGAAAGCGAAAACTAAGCGACCAAGTAAAAAATAAGTTATTGTCTATTTTTCCACTTTCTTAGCTCTAATTATAATTATTATTAATACTAATTGAGGGATTGCGAGTAAAATAGAAAATGACCCTCTAAGTTAGAAGTAAAGCTTCTTTTGAAATATTATCCTTTTTTTTTGTTCTCTACGTAGGGAAGCCGTGAGGTCTTTAATAAACTCATGTTTCATTAAAGCAGGTTTAACTGTTCTCCCTCATACATGCCAGCTGTGATTAAATTTCCTGTAATTTCACTTTTGATAGGGGAAAAATGTAATGTTTTTTTGTCATCTATTACGAGGGATTTTTACTTTTTCTCTCTCTCTCTCTGGTAATTCTTTTCACATTTGTCCTGAGAATACTCTAAATAATGGGTGAAAAACGTAGCACTTTGCGAACATGTCATTTATCTTAGAAGTTGTTGGAGTGGGTGAAATCAGAGGTGTTCTTCGAAGGTTCCTGATCTAAATTTATTTTGTAGGACATTCCATTCAAAAGAAGTTTTCTTTTATATTTATTTATTTTTCCCTTATTAAGTACGTGTTTAACAAATTTCCTGCGTAATTGTAAGCACGGATATACGTACATTTTCGTCCTTTCATAAAAAAAATATTCGTATCTTAAAACTTAAAATATTTTGAGCTATTAACCATCCTAATTGAATTATTTTAATTTATAGACTTTTTTCAAAAATTAAAATAAAATTATTGTTTGATGATTACTTATTTGTAATTGTTTTTAATATAATATAATATTGTCTATTAATATCAGTCTCTTAACAGGCGACAATGGCCAAAGACGCAGAAATCTGACGTAGGCATATGATTCTTGACCATACGGCACTTTTGAGGAATAGTGTGGTCAGTACTGTGTTCCGGCCGCCTGATTTTTTTTCCTTTCCAGCTCCGCTTTACTAAATTAATTAAAGGTGGGACTAGGACGGTCTAGGAGCCTGAATCCAACCCTCGAACGGCAACACTAGAAAACCTTTAGTTTGCTCCAGTTTTGAACTCAATTCCTCAAGAAAATGAGTCGTGTAATGTACTGGTGAGCTAACCTCACCCACATATATTAATGTTTCATTAGACCGTTTTGTTTTTTAGACAAGGATATGTCTTAGCTATGGCCTAGTAAGACGCTAAAACTGTAACGGTTCGGCTACGTCGGGACGATGGTACTTGAGGGATCCGTTGCTATGGCCACCAACCGACGTTGTTATGACGTAAATTCATTGGAGATTATATCAGTTGAGTTAGTTACAGCGTTTTATAGAGGAACTAGTCAGTCGGGGTCCTGTGTGTCAAAATGTCGTCCGCGGACATTTTCTTGATACAAGCTATTTCCCGCAGGAAAATGTTTTCCAAAGAATAGTTCACTCTGCCAACATCCAAATATATATAAAATATAAAGGACAAGAACCCACCTCATTTGCCTGAAACAGATGTGGTACAAATTGCAGCCAAGAGTTTGTAAATTTTCAGGAACACCTAATGCATTGACTTTTTTTTAATTGTTAATATATGAATGAATACTTACTTATTTCCTCTAATATTTCCGAGCAACAGAGAGTTTTCGTAAGAGCCATTACGTAAACATGAATATGCTTTTGAGCCGCAGCTGCTCTAAAGTTGTCCATCAATATAATATACAATTTCCCATATAAAAATAATGATTTCAAATGTGTTGAGGTTCATGGATGATACGCCTGGATAAGTTAATCGTGGTTACGTTAATAGATTCGATCTTGATTAAACGAGAGATCCGTTCATTATGAGGCGAATCCTTGTTTGGGTCCATGAAATTGTTCCCCCTAATGGGATTACACCCTAATTTCCACCTTCTCTCTCTGAAACCCGTGTTCTACCTTTCCTAACCTGCCTTTTTGTAGAACTTCCTTTAGTTTATTTTTAGTAATCAATAACCAATAACTAAATGAGAGGCCTTTTGTAATAATATGAAACTCTGTACAAATATTATAGTTCAATGATTCCTACGTAGTAATTTCATTCAGTGTTTTTAATTGTATTTATGTTATCTAGCCTTATCTAAATGTATTCATGCCAGCAGATTATTGTGAAGAATTAACGTAATTACTTATTTTTGATATTTATTAGTTTTACTTAAATGTGAGAGAAGATCAATGATATAAAATACGCAATTAATTCAGCTCCAAATCTTTTATTTCTGCTCTACAAGATTCACCCCATCCTGGGACCTCTTTAGAAGCTTACAACTGAAACTAAAACCACGCCTGGTCGCATTATTAATTTTTTCTTTAAACAGCTTATGGGGCTAAACTTTCGATCGTACCCGGCTTCGCCAATTACTAAAAGGTCAAATATGTTAAGCAGATATATCAGCTGAGTAATTGCACTGGTCAACAGCCCAAGGTTTTTTGACGTGATTTCATATGAATATAATGCCCTTAATTCGACAATCGTTATAGTACAGCTGGAATATAAAGGTCCTAAATGCCTTTTAAGATGACGAAAAAAATTATATTAAAAAAGTGTATTTTCTCCCTCATATTGCTGAGCCACGAATCAAATGCTTCTGATTAATCTATACGAGTAATAAAATCGTAACTGATCGCTGTCTGTACATGGAAAATATAGGGGGAAAATACTATTTTGATTTTTAGAATTTTTGTCTGTGCGTTTTTGCACGCTAAACTCAGAAACGGCTTATCCGAGTTAGATATGGTTATCCTAATATATTGCGGTAAGCTTCACTTAACATTTATTGTTTGTTTCATGTCAATCGGTTGATAAATAAAACCGTTATGCCAATGTAAAGAATCACGTCGAACATTTGATGAACAATTGTTAACACGATACACACCAGAGTTTCTGATTTTTCGTCACGAAAAATGGCATATAGTATTCCCCTACCAACTGGTTGAACGAATTTGTTACCAGCAAAATCTGTGGGGGGTGGGATTGACTCCAGACCCAAAGTAGTTATTTGCCCACACTGGCCGCAATTTTTGTTGTATTTCAACGAAAGTCGGTATTCGTTGTGATCATCTATAGAAAAAACATGTTGTAAAATAAACTAAATCGGTTCATTAGGAGCTGGTGTTAGCGCATGCGCGGTGGCCATGTACGAAAAAAGAAGACTGTACGTTACACAGTACATTACAGTTGGTTTGTCGAGTGGATCTAAAGGAATTCCTGAATTTGAGCAGAAGGCTCTGAACGAAATTTATAATTGTTTTATATATATATATATATATATATATATATATATATATATATATATATATATATATATATATATGCATACATACATACATATATATATACATATATGTGTGTATATATATATATATATATATATATATATATATATATATCTACATATATATATATATATATATATATATATATATATATATATATACATATATGTGTATATATATATATATATATATATATACATATATAGAAATAATTGAAAAGGGAGTGTCGACATGCTCCCTGAATATTCATAAAGGCTTGGAGTATAAATTATGCTAAGCGCGTGGTAGGAAGCTATTCTAGAGTCCTTGAGTCGATTCTAATTAACCGATCACCGATGTGAATCGGATCCTTCATTACTCCTACAGAATTGGTCCAACTCAACCCAAGTTTTATGGAGGGGGTTATTGGCGATGGTGGGGGAATGACGTCATTTGTCACTTATTATCTAGACGTGGTCGAAGGATCATGTAGGGGATGGGGGTTAGGGTTGGGGGTTGGGGATTAGGGTTGGGGGTAGTGGAGGGGGGGGGGCGTCATTTATTATGGAGTTTTTAGTAGTTTTCTAGGCGCGGTCGAAGAGGGTAAGTTTTTTTTTTATTGGGGAGTCGAAGAAGATACGTTTTATGGAGGAGGTTGTTGGTGATGGTGGGGGTTCTGTTTCGGCAATAATGAACACCATCACATTCCTTGATATATTTGACACTTGACTGACTTGGCTTCCTCATTTGCAAGGACACATTACTAAATGCAAGAAACTTACTAAAGATTCTGAGTAATATGAAATGGAGTGCTGACAGATTTTCTATGCTTACAGCATACTTAGTGCCATATGTGACAGGCGCATCCTTTCTTTGACCAGCTTTGAATACTATCTTGATTTTTTTTTTTTTTTGTTAAGTTAAACATAAATTCTGGTTTCACCCGTTCAGGTTTTTAGCTAACCAATTCATGTAAATACACATGATGTGATGTGCATAGCCTGTGTCTTCCTCCCACATCTACCTTCTTCCATTTCCCATTGAGAGTTCCTACTTAGTCCCTTGAAGGCAATATTGAGTTCCGTTTATATGACAGCCTGCATTGTATATTAATAGACTGTCTAAATTATATATTATATGGCTGCCTATATTATATATGTACAAGTAATATTAATATTTTTTTAAATATATTTGTTGAAGTGTAATATTTCTTGTCTACATTCATATTTTCTTATCTTTCTTCTATATTTTTTGTTGTTCTGTTTTATGTTTTTAATTTGTATTTTTATGTATAAAATATTGACAAATATTCATTTTTTTAACAACAAATTTCTCCATTATTCCTGATAATCATGTTCTGAGTCATTTTCCTGTGTATACGTCAAATTGATACACAGGTTAGTAATAGTGTAGGATGAATTAAGGTTAGTGTTCCAGCGTTAAAGAATATTTTCCTTAAAGTTCACCACTAAATTTAATTACCCACAAAACCATTCAAACACCCACTCACAGACAATAGATGCGTTGACTTATACAAGCTAAGATGAGCAGTACAGAATCCGTTAAACATCAGAACACTCGAATACTGTGACAACACTAAATTACTACAATTGCCAATATGCACATTTCACAAACTGACTTTCCAAGAGTGGAGGGTAAACGACGTAGATATAAACAATAAAATATTTAAATTTAAGACAAAACCTGACCCCTTCTCTATCCATTTTTAAAGAACTGAATTTAAAAAATGGCCTAATGGCCTAGATGCCGATGCGCCGTAAAAAAACAAAGCAAAACAAAACAAAAAAAATAAAATCTTGTCACTCAATCCAGATACCGTTCATATCCTATAAATGGATCAAAAACAAAAAAAGGCACTGGCTCAGTAGTTGTTTTAGATTCAAACAATTTTCACCTTAAAACCTCGAAGAACTTAGAGCATTTATACTGCGTTGTGACTGGGCCTGAAAAACATCACTATTCGCCATAAAAATATTATTCTTTTTTTTTATTTACTAGGCTCTTTGTTTAATCACATGTATGAACAAACCCAATATTGATTAAAATTTTGGAAGATATACAAAAAAATACACGAACATAACATTTACGTGAACATGTTTCACCTCATGAATTGTTTGTTTTTTCTCATTAAATTTAACAGTAAAATAATATTTAAGTAAAACACGTTAAGTAAGTGGTAAACATAGTTTTTATAGAGCGTTCCTTAAGAATGAGGGAGAAAGCGGATTGAGTAATTTCGGCTTCTGTGTAAATTGTTTAATGTCAGTTTCCTTTGCCTTGTCACGCATAAAATATCACTTTTATTCGAGACTTTATTCGATTAGGTGTTGACATTTTTCACGAATAGTCTAAACAGAATATTTTTAATTTTTATTCAAGGCTTTCGAAATGTCAGAAGGAAATAACAAGGGAAAGGACGCAGTTCCTGTGAGGTGAACTTCTTAATTATTATTGATTGACCTTCGGCATTTAATTAATCATTCTTGATATTTTGGTTAATTTTCAAAATATTCTATTGACATGTGTTTGATAATGATCGCGAATCTGCGTGAGAGAGACAATATTGCTGGAAGAAGTAAGAGCTGGTAGTTTTAGAGTGGCGATAAACCCCTCACTCCAAGAGAGGGGTTTAGTCCTGGCGTTTTAGTGCAATCTCCATCATTACTGCTCCCCTCAGCAAGCTCTCCACCAATTAGAGGCAGACATTTTTAGAACCCCCCCCCCCCACCAACCAACGGCTTCTCTATACTCAGCTTCAAATCCACACAACTTATCCTCTCACTGAGCATTTGAGTGGTCTCTTGAAGCCCTTTCTTTCAAGACCTTCGATTTGTTGAGGGCATATAGTGTAGCAACAAATGCGCAATCGACAGAATGTCCCAGTTTTTAAGTATTGGCTTTATTTACCGAACCATTAGCACCCTCTCACTGGGAAACAATGCCTGCAATGATACTCTACAAGATTTGAATAGATCTCACCACCTAACTGTTCATGTAATTATATCCTAATATTGTTGCGCAACTATTATTTATTATTGAATATCGATGTTTCCCGAGCTCATTTCATCGGGAAATTAATATCGATAACCAAAGAATAATAAATTAAATATTGTCTTATTTAAACAAAAGAAAGGAGAAATTGCTTTTAGCGCGGTTCCTCCCTCCCCCATAGGGAGGAACCCCGCTTATAAGGTTGATAAAATGAAACAATCCGAAAGTGCCGACTAGAAAACAGAACCCCTAGAGACCGAAAATAACGGTGGTTCAAATTTGTATATATATATATATATTTATTTATATATATATATATATATATATATATATATATATATATATATATATATATATATGTATATATTTGTCTGTTCGCTCATTTCTGGCTTCCCTAATGGTCCGATTGTGATGAAATTTGGTACAAAAATCCGTCGTCCAATTTGAAAGGTCAAGTTCGTTAACCAGCAAAATCCGCCTACTGGAAGATGGCGTTTGGGGCGAAATTCGCGCAAAAAAATCGTAACGCTTACGTTTTTGAGTTCATAAACTTCTAAGTACTCGTTTTATATGATTCCTGGGCTAGGAAAACGAATGAAACCATTTTCAAGGCGATAGCTTTAACAGTTTTCGAGAAAATTGGAAAAATATGTTTTGAATACCGTTTTTGGTTTGGGTACTTAGAATCATGGGATTCAGTTGAAACATTTTCTGCATGTTCTACTTTCATCAAAACTAATATGTTGAAATTTTGGTTACGTTTGGAGTTAGGGAAGGGTTAGAATAAAATATTTTATTAACAGACATAAAAAGTTTTAGTAACTTTCTTTACTTTCCTTAATATCTCGAAAAAGGTTGAGAATCTTGGTAAACGTAAGATCACCATTAGAAAGATTACTAAATGCTCTACAAAAATGGTTCTAATGAAAGTTTTGATTAGGCGATGTTAATCGGAGAAATAAGTGCTTAAATCCTTAAAGTAATTGATTTCGCGTATTCGAACTGTTTTTTTGTCTTTGATTTTGGTACTTAGAATTATGGGATTCAGTTGAAACATTTTCTGCATGTTCGAATTTCATCAACACTAATATGTTCAAATTTTGGTTACGTTTGGAGAAAAGAAAGGGTTAGAATAAAATATTTTATTAACAGACAAGAAAAGTTTTGGTAACTTTGTATACTTGCGTTAGTATCTCGAAATCCGTTGACAATCTTGGGAAGCAGAAGGTTACCATTCGAAAACTTACTAAATGCTCTACAAAAAAGGTTCTAAAGAAAGTTTTAATTAGGCGATGTCAATCGGAGAAATAAGTGCTTACAACTTTAAAGTAATTGATTTCGTTTATTCGAACTGCTCTTTTTGTCTGCTTTATTCCTTGTTATTTTTAAATTGCTTATAGTCGGATAATGTATTTGACAATAAAACAGATTAAGTAAAATAAGAAGATCAATTTATTGTTAAAAATGTAGTGTTCAAAGAGAGAGATCCCAAGGCTTTCCAAATGCCTCTGAGCGGAGGCCTTTCTGCCAGACTTATGGGATAGCTGACCCATACAGGTAAGATTGTAAATCAAGACCTTTCAAGACTGGTTTGTTTGAGATTTCATTTGGATAGCTGTTTCGCTATTGATCTAAACAAAGTAATAACTTTTTCTATTCTATGCCTTCATAAACACTAGAGATAAGAACGGAACCGCGCTACGATGACGCAGTTCCTGCGAATCAGACTTTTTTACGCTTAACAATAAACCCATAAAGAATCTAAATATAACTAAACTGCACATATTGCCATCCTAGCACTACTGGATTAGTTCCATTTACTCTGATAAATAAGTTTTACTTACAGAAAGATACATTTAATTTATGTCAGAAATGACAGGTAACTTTACTTGACTTACTCTACCAGCTATCAATCTGGCATATATTTATTAAAAATTAATTTGTTTGAAATGATTAATACGTGAGAGTACCCAATATTGTACACATCTTTACAATGGTACTGTACAGACTCGTCAAAGCACTTCCCGAGGTTTCTCACCTCACGTTATTCACTGCTTACGAGAACTTCAACTTTTGCGAACTCAGTTGTATATCGGTCCCGGAGAATACTGAAGTATTCGTTTTCTGAGAGCTAAGCTCACTGGCTTGGGCAGGACTCATCGAGATCAAAAGCCAAGCCCCTAACTACGCAGAGGCTATCTTCTAGCTCATGCGGTTGAAGGAAGCCTGCCAGTTAGCTTGCGCGTGTATCTCTCGCCATAGATATAGAGGCGGGTAAGGACTTCTTTATTGTACATGGAATTCATTTCCCCAATAGTATTATTTACGGTTTCTTACCTCGTTCTATGCAACAACGCAATGTTGTACAGAAGCTACTCATGCTTTCAATAGAACCATATACTTTTAATATGATAACTCTCTAAACCTACATTTTGATTGATCCCAAGGATTCAAAATAAATCGTCAGAAAAAAATATAATGATTACACACACCAACGACAGTAATTTTTGAATGGAAGCTAAGAGAAAATTAAGAATAAACAATAGAACGATCCCTCGAGAGACAAACGACAGAAAGCATTGACTCACATAGTTAAGTGTATTTCAGTACGAACGTACTTAAAACAAAAATGGCCTGTCTTCAAGCAAAGAGCATGCTCAAACTATTGGCCTATGGAACTATCCCCCAGAATGGACGACTTTTTGTCCGTAATTCAATTTTTATTTCACAAATAAATTAGAAAATATGTCATGGATTTTCCTTTGTAAAAGTATCATTCCTATAACCTACTTAATCATTATATAATTTTGAAGATTCCTAAAATGTCGAAAGAGTACAGAATCCTTTTTATTTTAGTCCTAACACTTCTACATCGATACTGGACTACTTTATACCGTGGCATTGAATTGTCTTGTAACTGGTAAAAGTTACTGCTCGTTTATACTAATTAAATTTTATTAATTTCAAAATCGGATTGAGGTGACTTCATCTTGAAATACAGAAACTAGTCTTAGACTCTTACCAAATAGCGAAATGATGCCATATAAAGAGGAATTTTATTTTTAAGAACGAATTGTTGCACCAGGAGCAACAAATGTCCTTTATCTCTTCCTAGATCTATTTTATCCTCTGCTTCCTTTCCACCATATAAGCTTGCACCTCAAAGTCACTCCTCTAATCTGAAAACATTTCTTGACTGCACTTTTCTTCCTCCTTATTGTTGCAGGCCCATGAATTAAGAAAGTATTGTTTTTTGAAGATTTTATTGCACAACGTTTACTTCGGTACATGAAACTGATGCATATTTCCCTAAGAAACCAACATCCAACCCCTTGACTATATAGATAACCTTCTAAACAAGACCTCCATCAAGGAGAGATGGACCTTAAGACTTACTCTTAAGTTCAGTGACTGGAAATTCGCTCCCAGTTTAGTGGCTACTAATTTTCCAGGTGGCCGGACTCTCCGTCCCCCAGGATCACGGCTTCTGGTAAATACTCTTCATTTTGTCTCCGTCTTAGCACATCTCCAGGGAATAAAAGTTTATTAGCCTTTTTTAACTTCTACTAATTCACTATTTGAAACATGGGCGTATATAAGAGGGGGCTCCAGCCCCTCCCGAAATTTTGATTTGATCAGTAAAAAGTTCATAATATCCTTAAAAATAAATTAAATAAGATCATTTAGTTCATAAAACATATTCTATTTTAGATGTAATAGCGTTTAAGTTGGCTAAAACTCTTCCAAGATCTAAATTGTTACTATCCCGTACACCAGAAATGGTCTCAGGCCCCCCCCCCGACATTTTCCCAGCCCCCTCCGAAATTATTTTCTATATACGCCCATGATTTGAAAATCCTTCTTATAGTATATTAAAGAATAACTTATGGGCAGAAGTCAAATAAGACACGTTAGGACGTTCCAAAATGTTTAAATTTAATTCTTATCGCGACTTTTCGGACCTTCTCGTCCTTCTTCAGGCATTAGTTCAGTAATATTCCTTGCCAACAGCCTAGCTATTAGCGCTGGGCTGTCTACGGGTTGCTACTCTCTTATAATCCCAAAAGCACGTGGACGTTCCGATACTGCCTGGAGGTATTCCGATGATATTAGCGCAAAACTTAGCTTGTCCCCTCTTCACGTCCGACTGTAGCTACATTTTTACAGATATGCCCTAGTCTACAAGTATAAAACAGAAAAAACGCTAAGGATCTTAGGAGTTTGTCTTCTTCCAGATTTGCAAGATTTTTCTAGCGTCGCTTAGAGTATGTGGCTGTTATATTGTTAAAAGGATTGATAATATTTCCAATTACTATTTTAGCAAGATGAGTGAATAGTAATGGCATAAGTTGGGATGCGGCATATACCTAACTATCCCGAAGCAGGGGATGGTATTCTGAGATATCCTACGTGCAGTCTAGTGGAAACTCGCTCCCTGTTTAGTTGGCACCTTCTAATTTTCCACTCGGTCGACGCCTCTCGTCTTCACAAAGCCCTTCTTAGTACAATAGCAACTTAGTTACTGTCTATTGTCAATCTGCAATAGAGATATAGCACTCAATTTATATTAATTATTGTGTTATTTTTGCAGGTAAGTGGCTTATTTGTCTCTTGTGTCACCCTCGAAACTTGTGGTAAGTTCAACATCTTGTGAAATAAATTTGTCTAGAATTATTAAGTAATTTATTTATTTTAAGCACTCGCATCCATGCACATTATAAAATAGATACTTAATTTACGTTGTGTTAATTAATTCAATTTAACTTTTAACCGAAATAAAATATATGTATACATAGTTATAAAACACAATTCATTTTTAGATGAGTAAAAATAAAATACGTTCCTCTAATAAAATCAGATTATTAAAATATACGGTTAAAATTGAGATCACAAACAGACAAAAGTCCGATTCGCCGGAATTGCGTCATCTTAGCGTGGTTCCGTTCTTATCTCTAGTGTTTATGAAGGCATAGAATAGAAACAGTTATTACTTTATTTAGATCAATAGCGAAACAGCTATCCAAATGAAATCTCAAACAAACCAGTCTTGAAAGGTCTTGATTTACAATCTTACCTGTATGGGTCAGCTATACCATAAGTCGGGCAGAAAGGCCTCCGCTCAGAGGCATTTGGAAAGCCTTGGGATCTCTCTCTTTGAACGCTACATTTCTAACAATAAATTGATGTTCTTATTTTACCTAATCTGTTTTATTGTCAAATACATTATCTGACTATAAGCAATTTAAAAATAACAAGGAATAAAACAGACAAAAAGAACAGTTCGAATAAGCGAAATCAATTACTTTAAAGTTTTAAGCACTTATTTCTCCGATTGACATCACCTAATCAAAAATTTCATCAGAACCATTTTTGTAGAGCATTTAGTGAGCTTTCTAATGGTCATCTTCCGTTTCCCAAGATTCTCAACCTTTTTCGAGATATTAAGGAAAGTATACAAAGTTACCAACACTTTTTATGTCTGTTAATAAAATATTTTATTCTAACCCTTCCTATACTCCAAACGTAACAAAAATTTCATCATATTAGTTTTAATGAATGTAGAACATGCAAAAAATGTTTCAACTGAATCCCATAATTCTAAGTACCAAAATCAAAGAGAAAAAGAACAGTTCGAATAAGCGAAATCAATTACTTTAAAGTTTTATGCACTTATTTCTCCGATTGACATCGCCTAATCAAAACTTTCTTTAGAACCATTTTTGTAGAGAATTTAGTGACCTTTCTAATGGTCATCTTCTGTTTCCCAAGATTCTCAAACTTTTTCGAGATATTAAGGAAAGTGTACAAAGTTACCAAAACTTTTCATGTCTGTTCATAAAATATTTTATTCTAACCATTCCTTAACTCCAAACGTTACATAACTTTCAACATATTAGTTTTAATGAAGTTAGAACATGCAGATAATGTTTCAACTGAATCCCGTGATTCTAAGTACCCAAACCAAAAACGGAATTCAAAAACTATTTTTCCAATTTTCTCGAAAACTGTTAAAGCTATCGCCTTGAAAATGGCTTCATTCGTTTTTCTAGCCCAAGAAGCCTATAAAAAGAGTACTTACAAGCTTATGAACTCAAAAACGTAAGCGTTACGATTTTTTCTGCGCGAATTTCGCTCCAATCGCCATCTTCCAGTGGGCGGATTTTGCTGGTTAACGAACTTGACCTTTCAAATTGGACGACGGATTTTTGTACCAAATTTCATCAAAATCGGACCATCAGGGAAGCCAGAAATGAGCGAACAGACAAATATATATATATATATATATATACAAATTTGAACCACCGTTATTTTCGGTCTCTAGGGGTTCTGAAACGCGAAATTTTCTAGTCGGCACTTCCGGATTGTTTCATTGTATCATCCCTATAAGCGGGGTTCCTCCCTATGGGGGAGGGAGGAACCGCGCTAAAAGCGGAAGGAAGATTGGCTAGATTTTCATGTATAAATTAGTGTTCTTCAAATAATGAAATACGTGGGGGCTATCTTCAATAAGTAATGTATGTAACACTTTTGGCATGAGACAATTTTCTCGTATTTTGCAGTCTGTTAGTGTGTGTTTTGTCGTCAGGGTAACAGTAAAATGTGAGCATATGGGTGTTTCCCGTCTTTTCAATGCACGCATATATTAAGAGTGAGTGTCCAATTCTAATCCTGGTTATGACAACCTGGTTTCTTCTGTTTAATGATAACTGATTACTATGTCAGTCTTTGATTGTGTTTTTAATTTTTATTAATTATTTGTCTGCCCATAACCAGTTTTTTTTTGTTGTTTTTTTTTAACCAATCTTGTGCTATGAGTTCTTCTAATGTGTTGAATAAGTCGTGTGTATGTGTTTTCCTCATGTATTACACTAGTCTTGTGTCCAGCCAGATTTAATTGCATTAAATCAGTGTATAGCAATTTCAAGGTTAGTACCTCTCCTTGCACCGAAGATGAGGCAGTAACCTAGAAAGCGCTCTAATGTAATGCCTTTTAGAGAACTTTGTTGTAATTTATTTCAATTCGAGGTGGACCTCTACCTTGCCGGGGTTTCTGCTTATGACATATTTCTATGATTTATTTTTCTGTCCCATTGCCAATCCAGAAGTTACAAGCAACTTATTAATATATATCGAAGCTTGTTCATGAAATGGAAGATGAACATTAAAAATCATTTAATCATTTTATTGAATTCCGACTGTGTGCAACAAAACTTTATTATTTTTAGAATGAGCATTTATTTTATCCTTTTCCCTTAAAAATAACAGGTAATTCAAATATGGAGCCTAACAAAGTTAAACAGAATAACATTCATATCACTTTTTTATGCTAAAATTTGCAATGTTTTCAAATCCGAAGAGTGGCTAAAAAATATTTTGCTCTATTTGAAAGAACGATTAGCATCATGCATGAACTCCATTGTATAGGCTAAGGCACTAAAAACAATCCGAGAAAAGTAACGATCTAAATTTTCAGCTTGTTTCATATTTCCGTCAGCCCCTTAATTTGTCTCGTTTTCACTGTTCGAGTAGAGTGCAATTCCATTGCCAGTTTAATTTTAATTGGAAAAAAACGTTTTACTTCTGAGCTTTACTCGGACTATTTTGGTTAATGGAATCGTAGCCTATGTAATCCTAGGCAATATTTTTGCTCAACTACAGTGATCAGCGGCAACCGGTGCATTCAACGTGGAATTATGTTTTTAAAAAAATCAATACATCAATCGATATTTCATTTTACGCAATTTTTACCTTAATAAAAAATCAAGATCTTTATTTTTAGGCGTTGAAAATAAATTTGATATAGGTTGGCTGAATACATAAAAAATATTAAATTAAAAATTAAGTTAAATATCCTTTAGTTTTGGATCATAAGCGAAATAAATAATGTAAAATACTGTGCATAAAAAATTATATGATGTAATAAATTGATGAGATAAAATAAAATATCATTCAGATAGAGAATAGTAAATGAAAGTAGTGATAATGTGGAAATCATTAATTACACAAGAAAATTATAAATGCAAGAATAAACAACATAAGTACTTAAGCATATTTTGGTATTCAAACTGGGAGAAAAAAATTAATTTCCGTTTTGAGTTGATGAAGTCGCTTGGAAAGCATTAGGGAAATGTCTTCCATTTTCCCCCTCATCGGTAGAAATATCGGCGTTAGAATAAAACGAAACAGGGAGCGAGAGAAGGAGCAGGGCTGAAATGATTCTATTAAGGGTAAAGTGTTTTGGCTAATGTTTTAATGGCTTCCAGCTGTGTCGGGGTGTCTCCCTGATGGGATTTTAGTAAACTCGATTCGTTACAATTTATTGGAAACTAAAGGCGCCGCTATGAGACGGCACCAACACCCACCATTCCTTTATCCTTTATCTTCATTCCTTCTCGTCGTCTTTAAGGGTCGAATATACACCAAATAGAGTTACACTAACATTGATAATGATATTTTTTTATTTTCGAAAGACTTTTTTACTCCTCCTCTATGATTATTAAGAATTTTTTTCTGTTTTTTTTCTTCTTTTTATTGGTGAATTTAATGAATGGCGATGCGCCCTAATACACATTAGAATAATAGATACTTGATTTACATTTTCTTAACATTTTTAAAATTTAAATTTAAAATAAAATAAAATATATTTTCTTTAGATTTCATAAAGTGAAGAAAAGGCCAATCTGGTCTCCCAGTTCCAACATTTTTATTTTATTCATTAGAATTAATATTTTGGCTTAGTGCCATCATCGCGATATAAGCATTAGTATATTTTAAATGATTTATCTCCTTTCTAAGTTCTTCATTCCAAATATACAAAAAGATATTTGAATCTGATGAATATGCCAATAGAGGCATAATAGTTCTCAGGCAGTAACGCATTTGATAACCTCCCTGAATCATGATAAAACATGGTAGATGAAACATGCTATTTGGAAAGAAAAACTCGAAAATGTGATAAATAATTTCAAATATGGTAATTTTTAAACTTTGAAATTATTCAATAATCCTGATGATGACACTAATCTGAAATATTGATTTTAATGAGTGAAATATAATATTTGGATCCGGGACACCTGATTCGCTTTTTCTTCATTTTATGAAACCTAAGTAAAGTTAAAGTTGTCCGTCAGTTTTGACATCATTACCGTCCGCCTTTTTGAATTAACGAGAAAACCTATCAGGATGGTGCAAATTGTTTCCAAATAGATGTTGGAGCAGCTCTCTCAAACTGATTTTTGTTGTCCAGAAGGTACGGAAGAGAAATTTCGTACGTATCAGTTTTTTCGATGTGTTTTATCTGGTAAATCACAATTGGGGTATTTTGCTGGTCATTACCGTCTCCCATTTTATTACTCAAAACATCCATGAATTTTTTTTTTCGTCTAACAATTAAATAGTGCTTCATAAACTACGTATTTTACAATATTTTTTATTAATATAATTATTTTAGAAAAAAAAATAAAAATATTTTTGTAACAAATATCATTACCGTCCGCATCATTACCGTCCACATCATTACCGTCGTACTCTTCATTGGATGGTTATCAGAGTTGGGCATCATTTTATTTAGAAAAAAAAAATAAGAATTTATTTGTACTTCATTTATTTGTAAATACAAATATAAATAATTTCTTATTCATTAGTATGAATACGAATTTATTTGTATTCACGTATGTCATATAAATATATATAAATACAAATAAAACTGTATTCACAAATTTTCCTGTAAATAAAATTTAATTTACAGGAAAAATTCTAAATATACACAAACGTTTTGAATATTCACAAATTTTGTGTGTATTCACAAAAAATCGAGTGATTCATTCACATTTAAATATAAGGAATTCAAATAAATTCACATTAAAATTTGTGAATAAAAATTTATTCACAAAAAAAATTCACAAAATAAATTATGTATTTGTGCGTATAAACAAAAAGGTTATATTCGGTAGATTATTGAAGGCAGTATTCTGCTGGATATTGAAGCTAATATTAGGAAGGATATCGAAGATGGTATTTGGAAGGGTATTGAAGAAGGTATTAGGAAGGGTATAAACGGTGGTATTGGGAAGTTTATAGACGGTGGTAAAAGGAAGGGTATAGAAGGTGGTATTAGGAAGGGTATTGAAGGTGGTATTAGGAAGGGTATTGAAGGTGGTATTAGGAAGGACATTGAAGAGGGTATTAGGAAGGGTGTAGACGGTGGTAAAAGGAAGGGTATAGAAGGTGGTATTAGGAAGGATATTGAAGATGGTATTAGGAAGGGTTTTGAAGGTGGTACGTAGTAAGGTCCATAAGTTTCCGGCCTGGGATAGAAGGAAAGGTGAAAGAAAAAAACTGGTTTTACTGTTTTCAATATATTCTCCTCTAAGTTCAACACACTTAATACAACGCTTTGGCAACATTTCTATACCATGAAAAAAATAATTTTCTTCTTTGTTAAAAAAATGTTCTTCCACTGCAGCTCTTCGTCGGTGTTAAATCCCCTTCCACGAAGGTCAGATTTTAACTTTGAGAAAAGGTAGAAATCGCTAGGGGCCAAGTCTGGGCTGTAGGGTGGATGAGAGATTTCTTGGAATCCACAGTCCTTCACAGCGGCCTTGGAAATCAATGCTGTGTGGACAGAGGCATTGTCGTGAAGGAGGCGGACACCTCTGCTTAACTTCCCTCGCATCTTCTCTTTAATGGCGTCTCGTAACCGGTAAAGTAGGGCTGCATAATACTCACCATTCATTGTGGTATTCCTTTCTTTAAAATCTATCAGTAGTATTCCTTTACAGTCCCAAAAAATTGTGGCCCAAAATTTTGTTTACTGCGTGACTTTTGCCTTTAAAGGAGGCGCTTCTCCTGGTCTTCTCCATTCCATGGACTCTCTTTTGCTGAGTAGGTCATAATATAGAAAGAACCATTGTCTCATCCCCAGTTACAATTGAGTCCAAAAAATTCCTTGGGTCGGCATTATACTCGCGTAAATATTCATTGCAGCAGTGAACTCGTTCCTGTTTTTGAGCAGCTGAAAGAATTTTTGGAACCCATCTTGCACTAACCTTGTTCATATGCAAATGTTCTTTAATGATCCTCAAAACACTTGTTTTTGAAAGCCCTAACCTCGCTGCTATTTCCTTGGTTTTTAGTCGCCGGTCAGACAGCAATTCAGATTCCACAAGTTGGGTTGTTTCAGAAGTGACAGCTTCCAATGGGCGACCGGGACGTGGGTCATCTTCTAGACTTTCTCTCCCTAACTTAAATAATTTTGCCCATTCTTTCACTGTGGAATACGAGGGGGAGGACTGCCCGTATACACAATCCAAGCGCTCTTTAATTTGCGCAGGAGTAAGACCCTCTTTACAAAATAATTTAATTACCGCACGGTACTCAAGCTTGAACATTGTAAAAATGGGGAGTTTCCTTCAAAGCTGGACTCTGACTGACGAGACTTAGGAAGTGCGGGCGATGGGTATGGAGTGAGCAGGCATGGACCTGCATAGGCGTGCAGGCCCCGGCACGTTTGAAGGAGGGGAAGCAGGACAGGCCGGAAACTTATGGACCTTACCTCGTATTAGGAAGGACATTGAAGGTGGTATTATGTCACTTGAAATGCTTCCAGAAACGTCTGCACCTGATGTTGCTTCAGTAGAGGGACTCGGTATAATGACGACATGAATTGACGATATTTGGGATTGCGTGCATGATTTTTAAATATTCAGAAAAAAACTAGATATAAATATTCAATATTCTTCATGCGATTAAAAAAAAAAAAAAAATGAAACAGTTTTGGGTGCATGACCAACTGTCGTCAAAAATTAACCATCACATGTATGTTCAATTGGTACAAAAAGAGTTGATTAATTTTCAAGTTGATTTCTGTAAAATTTGAGAACCAAAAAGTAAAATCTATCTGAATAATGCTCATATATATATATATATATATATATATATATATATATACACACATATATATAAAACGCAATGCAAAATGCATTTGGTAATGAATAATAAAAATAACTTATAAATATAACACTAATAATTTTTAATGAGTAAAGACAAAGTACGTTAGAGTAATGAAATCAGATCCATAGGGTATTAAATAAACAATGCAAATTGAGAACACAATGAGCAGAAGGAAGGTTAGTTCGGTTTTTGTTTTGTATAAATTAGTGTAATTTTAGTAAAATAATATTGTGTAAATGTGAGGGCTACGTTCTGCGAGTAATGTGTATAAACCTTGTGGCATGAGTAAATTGTCTTGTCTTTAGCCGTCTGTCAGTATTTGTTTTATCGTCAGGACAACATTACACTGTGAGCACACGGGTCTCCCCTGTCTTTGCAGTAAGTTAATCTAAGTTTAAGCCTGTAAACAAAAAATGTCGAACAATGCATCATCCAATAAGGTGTTTCCTTAATGTATTTAATTTCTTGAAGCTCAGAATAGAGACTCACAAGTAATAATATTTTTTTACTTTAAATAACGCTGTAGCGAATCATAGCAAAAACAACAGAACTAATTTTACTGATTAAGAAATTTAAACTTATGGGAAACTCGAGCAAATGACGAATTATCATTATGAACAGCGGAGGAGTAGAGACGTGTGAGATATTGGGCCGGGTGAATAAAAACTAGTAGGATGAGTAAATACTCTTGGAGTCTCGAAAAACAAGTAAATACTTAAATTGAAGTGAATAAAACAAGTATTTACTATTACTTGCAAGTAAATACTTGTACGGCAAGTATATACTAAGTAAACCTCCTGAATTGGTGTGAATAAGCGAAAGTAAATACTTCCGTGGCGAGTAAATACTTGTAGATTTGCAAGTCTACCTAACCCCAGACTCGCCAGCCCGTACTTGTGTTTCGAGATGGCTGCATAGTTAAGGAAACTATCTCCAATTACGTATCCAGGGGTTTTTTGGGTCCCTAATTACGAATTCGTTATCAGAATTTAAAAAAAAATCAAAATGGCGGATCTAATATGGCGTCTTTTTATAAAAAAAAAACGAACCAAATGAAAAAATTTAGCAATTGGTCTAAAACTTATTTTTTTGTGGTTATTAGGGTCTGTGATTACAAATTTATCGAAAATGACAAAAAGTGAAAATTGCGGAATGCAATATGGCGACGAGCTATGCGAAAAAAAACTTGCCAAAAATTAAATAAAAATTTATCCATTGACCTTAAACTTTCTTTTTTGTGATTATTAAGGTCTTTCATTACAAATTTATCCAAAATCAAAAGCATCAAAATAGCGGAATGCAATATGGCGTCGTGTTATACGAAAACACTTCGTAAAAATGAAATAAAAATTTAGCAATTGATCTTAAACTTACTGTTTTGTGATTATTAGGGTCTGTGATTAAAAATCATCAAATAATCCAACGATGAAAAAACCCTAACTAAAAAACCCCTCTTTTTTATAGAAACTTTTTTTTCGACTTTTGGTCGCATTTTAGGCATTCCGTCGCACTGAGCTGCGTGGTGACAAACATTACAGAAACCGGCGAAATATAAGTCCCGATCTATCTAACAAGAGACAAGAAGGGTTCGAGAGCGAGAGTGTCAATTTTATTAGAAGCTACTTTCTCGATGAAAACACCTAACCTCGAGGTGGATTGTTAACGGCAAGAAAAAAAATCGAACTTTTTCTCAGATATAGCAGTGATTCAGGACATCAAAGTGGTGTAGGGTATCAAAAATTGATCGTATCAAACCACCAATCGTATCGCTTTCATTCATAGCTGCAAAATGACTAACACAATCAGGCACAACTGCTGACTACTAAGAAAAAGGATATGAGTCGACTTGGCACCGAAGTTAAGCAACGTCGTGCGTGGTCAGAACCTGAATGGGTGACCGATCACGTGCTGTTGGCATTAGAAAAGGGTGGCAACCTGTAGATAGCCCGGCGCTAATGGCCAAGTTGTAGATGCGCCGTTAAAAAAAAAAAAAAAAAAAAAAAAAAAAAAGAAAGAAAAGAAAGAACTTTAAGGATAATAGGATAAAATGGACAGAAAGGTACAACAGGAAAGATGTGTTGCCATGGGCCGCTACGAGTATTTACTTGCATTTCTAGTGAACTTGTTCGACTCGCGAGTAAATACTTACAAGTATACTCTCGAAATGGCAAGTAAACGGTAGTAAACGGTCACGAGTAAACTCTTCATTTTATTCACATCGGTTTACTTGCCCTATAAATACTTGTCACACTTTACTTGATAGTAAATACTTGTCCTACTCGTTTTTATTCACCCGGCCCATTAACCTCTAAAATGCTTCCAGAAAATACAAAAGAAGTTGTAGAAAGAACCTCTTCTCATTTTTATAAAATAGTTATTTTGGATTAACTCTAATTTCCTTGCCATCCAAAAAGGATGGGAGAAGATAGTCTGACGAAGCCGGAGAGGAATCCGACGAAATATTGCAGTATGAGGAGTAATAAAACCAATGGAGAGAGACAGCCGTCTCACCAACCGAACATTTCAACCCCAGGGAAGGAATATAAAGCAGAACAAATAATAAATATACTTAATAATAGAGTCCAGCTAATCTGAACTCCGCTAATCCGAAAATATTCGCCTAATCTGAACAGGACTAGATACAAAAACAATTTTTATAACATGTCTCCACTAGGGAAAGTAAAGAAAACACGTTTTTAAATAAAAAATAAAATAAATAAATCAATTGAGGTGTAGACGTGGAGTTGTTGGTTTTCCCTTTTGTGATGCAGCACCTTCACCGTCCAGCCAAGAAAACCATTGTCATGAAATATATATATATATATATATATATATATATATATATATATATATATATATATATATATATATATAAAAGTAAAAGGAGGTGAGTCGAGTCAAGATCTAAATTAGTGGGGTGAACGTTTCCGGTTTTAAACTACACTGTAACCAGGTATTGGGAAAATAAACCTTGGCTTGGAGGGGTGGAGTTAACGAATGTTACCACATGCCAGCTGATTGCTCCAATTTGGCATCGACCTGTGGTCAATCTTTTTTACCGCTCCACGGCTTTTCTTTTGTTCAAACACTCTTTAGAAGTGAAATGAAAATTTTAATTGGAGAGTAAAACAAAGATTTATTTAGTTATTGTTTGTGCTAATATTGTTGCGATAAAACGATTCTAGAGTTATTTAAATATTTCCCTATACGACATTAACATGATTGAAAGTATCTGTACAGTTTATGTTCATTTTTCAGTAAGTACATGTTGTGAAGTGAAGTAGTAAGTGCGATTTAGTTTGAAGGAATGTATAAAGCTGAATGGTACTTCTGTGTATTTTTCTTATTCTCTGCTATTAATATGATTTATAAATAAAATAATAATATGTTCATGATTATTAACTTGACCATTTATGGCGATGAAAGAGTTCTATCTGATTAATTTATAAATCAATGCATCCGTTGCACTTATCTATAAAGTGATAGCTTCTCAACTAAGTTGTATTCTTCCGAGTTGGTGTAAATATTCTCTAAATATTGTTTCAATGTACTTTGAGGTTACTGGCAGAGAAGGAAGATCTTTAGATAAAGAAAAACGTCCAGTTCCTTCTCAAAAGTTTATTTTCCGTGCTGAGCGCTTTCGGTAGCTCCTGCTACCATCCTCAGAGCTGTGACAAAAGGAGGGGGGGGGGATTATGCAACTAAAAATGTTTTATTGTATTCATTTTGTCACAGCTCTGAGGATGGTAGCAGGAGCTCAGCTCGGAAAATAAACTTTTGAGAAGGAACTGGACGTTTTTCATCTATCTAAATATTTTCTCCCGTTGAAGAGTAGTTTAGTAATAGTGTACGTCATCACTTTTTTGGCGTATGATTACTCATAATGGGTGCTTTATTATCAGTGGGGTTCTACCCAAGACGCCATGATCTATCCTGTCTTACCATCAAATTTATGTGTTCCAGTCGTGAAAGGTCTTACTCGTATGTGGTGGCATAAGACTATATCCTCTATGATGAAAGAAATATAATGAGTGCATACAAATTAATACCTTCTAACATTAAATATGAAACGAAAGATAAAAAATGTTGGCCACTTTCAAGCTTACAGACAGACACACAACACATATATACATTTGAGCAACGTTATGCTGACTCGCAGTGCCTGCGATTTTGCAACTATGCCGAGCAAGATAAATTAATATTTTTACATTTATATAATTTTCTTTTTTATAAATGTTATCAACATAATATAAACTTACGGTCTCTGGGAATAAGTTGGAAAATCGGAATATGGGTTAAGTGCACTATGATCCTAAGACTCGTACATAGTGTTAAGATGCCACTAACTCACAGCCTTGATCATTTGAGACTTATAAAGATGTGGGTTTTTTAGCATCTTGTGTTTTATCTGTTAATTGTTATACAGCTACCCAAAAGTTGAATGTCGAATTGTCTATGATGTATTATTACAGTTTTTGTGTTTATGTCTTGTTTGTCGTAAGGTTTTAGTATTTAGTAGTGTGATGGGTGTAAGTTGGAAGTCAGTTGGTTGTAAGTGTAAGTATAATTGTTATTTTAATGGAACACGTACTTTTTTCTCTTTACGTGTATGATCAGTGTTGTGTCACAGTACTCACATTTCCGTGAGTCGTTTCTCGTCATGAGGTGTAAGTGTGTCAGCCGTGAATGGCTGATTCTTCAGCTAGAATAGTATCAGGCTGTACCGTATGAAATGTCAGTTTTGTTTACTTTGCGATTAAATCCTTTCCCTTTTTTATTTCATTATTTACAAACATCATTGTTATTCATATGTAATTAAAGCTCTTTTATTCCTATTATTTTATCAGTAACTTGCGTACTGTGTTGTCAGAACGATCCTCTGAGAAAAAAATAAAACCTAAATTATGACTTCAACGGAAATCCGCATTAGTTTTCGTTATGAATTTAAGCTCTGTCATAGCGCTGCTGAGGCGTGTATGAACATTATCACGGCATTCAGAGAGGGAACGGTGAATGAACGAACTGTTTACCGGTGGTTTTCCAGGTTACGAAGTGGAAATTTTGACCTTGACAACGAGGAGCGAGGAAGGCCAGAAACCAAGCTTGACAATGACCACCTGAAAGAATGGTTTGAAGCTTTTCCCTCAAAAAGTACTAGGGAATATGCCAAAGAACTCGGAGTAGGAGCCACGACAGTTTCAAGACATTTGAAGGAAATCGCCAAGTCCAAAACTGACATTTCATACGGTACAGCCTGATAGTAGAGTGAAGCATAATAATTTGACGGCTTGGCATAGCATGAGCTGATTTTTTGCTTACTTATCGATTAGGTGCATTATCCAGGATATGTTATAGTGCATTCATACCCTGTCTGCTGTTTTTATTAAAGGTAGGTAGACACTTTTATTGATAACTGACGCCGTTAGGTTTCTTCTTCTAATTTAAGTCGGGGATCAACAACTGCAAATAAAACATTTTTTAACACGAGGGCCGAATTTCAGAGGCAGAACGAACTGAAGAAGAGGAAATGAGGCGAGGACAGTGGTTGGTTCTGGGATGAAAATAGGTTAATGCCCGCCTTGATTGATGCGACCAGAGAATGGGGCCTGAGAAAGGCAGCTGATAACAGCTGATAGCCCCAAAGCATCCATCAGGCCTCCATGTCTCTGCCCTACGGCAACCTCCGTCCTCTTGTCTCTAATACTACTCCATTTTACCCATCATATTCCCATTACGCAACATGGGGGCTATAACAATCACAGTCAATAAGAAATCTTTACCGGTTTCGTCACTAATGTCGGATCTGGTAATTATTATTATTTTAAAAGGTGAGAAAGAACCTTGATCTGATGTCGAGAGCGGCTGGTGTAAACTTCCAAAGAGTATATTTGTTTTTTGAATTCCATCCCCTACTACCAACAGCAGACTTTCCTAAAGCGGGACGATTAAAATTGGCGTAGAAGAGTCTTTGCCATCGAAGTGTAAAGGGAATTGAACAGCACAAATAAAACAAATTTCATTATAATTTTTGAATTGCCCAAATTTTGTTAACCAAATCTACTGTTAATGAATGATGTTGAATATGTAACTGGAGAGTTTAAATTGTGAGAGGAAATTTATTTTAAGTTGATTCTGAGTAAGAAAATGGCCTAATGAAAGATGTCAAGAAAGAGCTTGCTGTAGAGGCCCTAGAAGTATGGTAGAGATATAGTAGACCTCCTAGTAATTATGCAGAATGAAGGTACACGAGGGTTCATTAGTGCTCCTAGGATCTCATTCTTCTCTCCTTTCTACCAGCAGCTTCATCTTCCTTATAGTCTTTACGCTAGCTCTCTCTATTAAAGTATAGCAGCTCTATACCTACAGTTGCTACTGCTTCTTAACTTGTATCCTTAGGGTTATCATCCAACTTCCTCTGGTAAAGCAACAATTATTGTATTTGTGTTTTCTGGAATGAAATCAGCTGTATATAGAACGTTTCCGCATGCTCTTTGGCACCTTTATTTAGCAATGAATATGGAAGACCAAATATAACAGGTAGGTGACCATGGTGAAGACATAGGTGTACTATTGCTCCACCATGGTCACCTAACTTCTATCCTTGGGCTTCCTTTATCTTCTAGGCATTCATTCATGATGAGGGTTGCCAAAGACCTTGCCGAAACGTACTAAATTTAGCCGAATATAAACACTCTGTCCTTATTCAAATCCCAACTAGCACTGAACTTATGTGTGTTTTAAACAAAATATTCTACCCCCCAAACTATTTTGACCATCGAACTAGTTTTGTTGATGATAGAACTCAAAAAGATATATATTTATGTGTTTGTATTAGATACATATATAACTTTCAACATAGTTATCCATTAGGCATTGTTATCTATGGCAATTGGCATCTACTTTTTTATACATTATTTGCTGCCCTCCATTTTATCCAAATTAATTTAATTTAACCGGTAAAAAAGGTTAATAGGACAGCATGAATTTCAGTGATAAAGTCGTGAACCGAAACGTTGAGTAAAATAAGAAAAAAAATGATCGAGGTAGCAGATCAAAAGACATTTTGAAAAAAAAAAAATGTTATTATATTAAATATATCATTAGCATTACTATATATTCTTAGTATCAATAAATTTTATTGGTACTAACATGTTAATATATGTATTGATTTTTCACAGGAATACATTTTTATAAAATCAAACGGAAACGTTTGACGGCCTAATATGTTTAGCACATTTCCATAATATCTCTGATAAGCTTAGAATATCTTAATATTCCTTATATTTTGCTTTCTTAGAACTTGCTTGCGTCACTATATTTATATTTTTCTGCCAAAGAACTTCTTGCCTTTTCCTGTGAAAAGTTTTCTTCATAAATCATTTTATTTCTAAACCAATTTAAATAATTACTTGAAACAAATTGCCGAGAAAACGGAACTTTTTGGTCAACAGAATATATCATTTTCATTTTAGATTTATATGGAATTATGTAAATTAACTTTTATCATGATGAATAACTTTCGATTCGGACGAGGTCGGTTGAAGGTTAGCTCCAAAGGCTTTTAGTAATTTTCAATGAATTGGCCAGTAATAATTATAGTTTTATACTCTTATTAGGGTCCAGATATGCGTGAAGCATCTAGACAGTAAATGTTTCAGGCAGTTTTTTTTATAGAATGGCAACCCTTATTCACTTAGATTCACATAAAAATAGAATTAATAGTATTATGTAACAAAATTAAATTTAAACTTTGATTATTTTTTTCAAATAGTTTTCTGGCCTCAAAAAGTCGTGTATTTTTGCCGTAACATCATCAATATAGTCTGCCTGGTTGACTTTGATATTCTTATTGAATCGTTTCTTTCAGAAACCCGTCAAGTGCACTTTTGGAAATTTTGGGAAAACTAAAAAAACTTCTTAATTTTAAAACTTAACCCCAAGCATTATTTGTTTCTCCGACACTTTGGAACATTTTGATGTTTTCCTAAACCAAAACCTTTACTAATTTTGAAATTATCAAGTTTTTCTTAGTTTTCTTGAAATTTTAAAAATAAACCTTGACAGGTTTCTGATATAAACGATTGTTCATATGTCCAGCACCTGTCAACATATGTAGGCGCACTGTAATTCCAGCCTATGCACACAGTGTGTATATTACACGAAGTATTAGAGCCGATGTTTACCCTCTCATAAGTCTGAACCAGTTAAAGATAAACTTATGAAATTGTACACTTACATCAACGGATCCAAGACGGACTCTGGAACAGGGGCGGCTCCCATTGTAAATGGCGTTACGTACCAAATGAAATTGCCAGAACCAACGACTATATACACCGCAGAACTTTACGGAATTCTTTTGGCACTGACTAACGTTCATAATGCAGACACTGACATGATTACAGTTCGTACGGATTCCTTAAGTTCCTTAATGTCATTACAGAACATTTATAACATACACCCTATTATTCACTAGATATTTACTCAAATAAACATTCTTCAAAATAAAAACAATTATTGAGATCGTCTGTAGTGAAATTTAAGCTAGGTGGAAGATATAAGGAGCATATAGTAAATTCAAATGGCTGATGAATACGGACAGCAACTGCTTGTAGATGCGCGCATAAAGCAACATCCGAAAATGGAATATCTTAAGACATCACAATGCACACAACTCCGCAAGCAATCAGTCCTTCGGTAAAAACTTTCCGAATTATATTAAAATTTTTAAAGGTGAAATCTTCATTGGGTTTGAGATGTGTCTCTTGTATGCTATGTCAAAGGCTACATCACGTAGCAGTAATAACAGATCATTTCTGTGAAATTTAATACCATTTATATTCCACTGAGCTATGACTACCATTTGAGTATCTTGAAAAAGATTTATATTTGCTTTTGAGATTCCAATGAAACTATGTTGTTTTTTTTTAACTTTATATAAATAAAAAAGAAAAAAGTTATAAAAATGTATGCATGTACATTAATAATGTAATATTGTTAATGTTATTTACTTGTGGTATATTATCTAGTATTACTATTTATGACTATGTTTCTATGTTTCCTCTAGTATTAGGACGGCCTTTAGTGGCATTAGGTGGGTTCAACATTTCATTTTTTGGAGTGATTTTGAAATTTGAGTGTAAAAATCTGGAGGTCTATTGGGTTTGTTTGCCTTATTTGCTGTCGGGGTTTCACACCTTTTATCAGACATAGGACTGGAATCACTTTCACAGGTAGATACTACTGGTTGATTCTTTCTTTTGACGAGTGTGTGAGGTTTGCGTCACCTCTTACAATTAGTTGTTTTAACTTCTTTTCTTATTGTTTCTTGGATTTGCGGTTTCTACAACTTTACGCTTCTTTTAATCTCACGATGTTTGTTATATTCGACTCCTTCCCAGTCGACATATCATGCAGCCTTAAGTTCATATAAAGAACTTTATGTGCGTTATATCTTTTCTGATTTCTTTCTTGCAATGTATCTTACTCGCTCGTTTTTATGTACACAATGTCTAGAAATCCAAAACAATATGACCTTTCGTTTCTGTAGACGTAAACTGTGCATTATTTCTAACATGCATAATATTAGCGCATGTCTTGGGACACCTCCAGCATGGAGATCAGAAGGAGCATCTGCAATATATTTTTTCGAGCAGCTTCAATTCTGATTTTTTATTTTTAGACTTTCCAGCATGTGTACATTGAGAACTTTTAATCAATATTTTAAGACTTATAAAAACAATGGATTTTTTTTTTTTTTTTTTTTTTTTTTTTTTTTTTTTTTTTTTTTTTTTTTTTTTTTTAAATTTCCATTTAAACTTTATTCTATAAAAAAGTTATAAATCGTGTTTTTTTTTTCGAGTACGTAGAAATATTATTATGTTTTATGTGGAAGTAAAACTTATCAGTTGGTTTATTTCAACGTCAGAATTACGGAGTAATGATTTTGCTACTTGAGGTATTTTCTTATTTAGGATAATATACTCCTAACTTTATTATTACCGGGCTTTATGAGATGAGATCATCACCGAACGAGCTCAAACCCCATTTGGAAGGGTTCAACCTCGTTTCCTCACATCTCCAGGCATCCTTAACTTTATTAGAAACCTTATCTTGTTGATTTGACAACTTTTATAATGATTTTAAATTAATAAAGTCCATCTCGCAAAACCTAACATTCCTCAGCATTCTTAATAATTAGCTTAAAATAACCTGCACATATAAAAAAATAAATGAATAATTGTGCTCTTTTAAATTTTTAATAAACAGGCGACTCAATGACACAGGAGAAACCGAATTCTGCTCCCCAGATACGTTCGATGTATACCGAGTTTCATTACAATAAAATATAAATTACGACCGGTATGAGCAAATTAGTTATTTCGCCCGAAGTAAAAGTTTATTTTTGCAATTTTTGCAACATTTTTCTCTTTAGATGACCACGTTTCGTCTAAATATACCAAAAATTACGCCCGGTTTGGGGAAATCAGTAATTAGGGTGCAGAGTAACCCCTGCTGGTGGACCGAATCAAGGGAATCCTATAAACCATGTTTTTTTGTTTTTTGTTGTTTTAGTTTGTTTATTTGTTCTTTTAGGGAAAAGAACTACGTGGCTATCATAGCCCGTGTTGTTTTAGTGATTATCGTGTTAACAGACATATATAAGGTGATTTTCGATGTTTAGTAGGTAGGGTCGATGAATATTTGAAGAAATCTTTCATTAGTACAACATCAATAGCTAATAGTTAATTAAAATATGACAAACCCATATTTCTAGAGAAATGGAGCATTTTATTTTTATTTATTTTATATATATATATATATATATATATATATATATATATATATGCCCTCAGTGATAGAAGATACTTTTTGAATGGTTTCATTGGGGCATGTCTCCACCTGGCCTATATGAATGGTTATGTTCTCGAAACACAATGTTCACTGATGTAGGGTACAAAGGGATGTTTGCTGACTTGATATATATTACTCCTTGGTCCTCCACTCAAGCTACGATATTAATATATATCTTGCTCGTCCTCGTATCATTTACGGTTAGTCTTCATCTTGGGAAGGATATTTTGTTTCGGAAAAAAGTTAATAACATATCATATCTTCATCATCATCATAACTTCATAGAAACGATGGATGAAGGCCGTTCGAAATCAATGATAAAATATCATTAATATATTTTCATTAAGCGGTAAAATACTTGAGTGGCTGCACTCTTGATGTATGTGTTTTTTTAAAAATATTTATATTATTATTAATATTATTTATATTATTATAATATTATTTATAACAATTAAAGGTCTAATGTTTCATTCAAATATTATAGAGTTACTTAATTGACTAATGATTGACCAAAGCTGTTTTCATTCTGTCTGTTGTACAATCAAATAAGAGGAGTTCGAAGAACTTGCAAGGTAGTTGTTTTGTGGAAGTTGATCAAAGTGTTTGACTAATTGTTGAAGAGAGAACAGGGTTGTTGGTCTAGCTCAAGCCTTCCTATCCAACTCCCAAAAGAGCATTTTATCGGGTAGAACTTTCTTATATCAATGAAAGGTTTATGAAGGAGAACAATCGAAAATAATTTTCTCTTTGATTCGATTTGCAATATCTAATAAGATAAACAGAACTATTTATGAGAATATCTAAAATTGGTGAAATCGGCTAGAAAAATAAAAAAAAAAGTATAATATTTTACACTTGGCTATTTGCTACGAACTTTAGTAAATGGGTCATGGGCTTGCGGGACATCTTCAAAATACCTCAAGTAACAATAATTGAGCCATGCTTAAATCGGAAAATTCCTAGAACATGTTTTTCTTTAAATATTGAAACATTCGCTCGTAGCTCCAAATGTATATGTGCTAGAGATCTTTTAAGGGCGCCAAAATATTCTTTAAAAAATTTCTCAAAATGTTCTATTATATAAAACGGCATTTTCGATCTATAAAATGGTTTTGAATGTATCAGTACAGAACTGTTAGGGTTTGCAAAATTTTAGAAACGTTAAGTTTTTCGGTGATACCTAAATTATATTATTATAATTCTAAAGAGTATCGAACCGATCGCAACTATGCTTGTTGGGTTGTTTTATTATAAAATCAAAATGTTTTTTTTTCTGAAATATGGGATTACTTAATGCATTTTTAGCTTCCGAAAAAAATTATATAAAAAATTATAATGTCCATTTTTATCCTCTTAACGCGCTTTGTTTTGACGCATTTAAACGTTCAGAGAAAGTCTCTGATATGCATACTTTTGGTACTATGAATAAAAGAAATAAAAAAATAAAAAATAATCATTTAGAAAAACATTGTTCCTGGAGTTGTTTATATACTCACAGCTGATTTTTTTTTTTTTTTTTTTTTTTTTTTTTTTTTTTTTTTTTTTTATTGAAAAAATATTAACAGATTAAAATACATATTACTTAAAAATAGTGCACCTACAGATCACTACACTATAATTTTAGTGCATTAATGATGGAAGAACAAGATTGTTTATACGGGAGATAAAATAGTTCTGCTTGCCCGTCCACTGACAGCTGAATTATTGTTATCTATGTTATTTTGAAGATATTCCGGAAAAATCAAGATGTATTATACTCTGAATTTACTTGCTATTACATATTTTATCAATTTAACTACTTAATAAAATGTTCAATCCTACATCCTACGGTGTCATTGAAGGACATGGTAAGATGGTATCCGACAAGATGTGGTGTATAGCGGACATAGAGTGGTGGGTTGTATTGAAACGGGGGCTAGTTAGAGAGATGTGAGGTCACGTAGGAGCCTCTCATTTCCTCTAATGGCCTACACATGTCGAGTACTACTGTCCGCTGGTGGTGGTGGTGGTCGAATCCCCCTACACACATACTCCAAATACACCAGCTGGACACTTTCTCTCTTTCCATCATCCCATTTAATACTTAAACTACCTAAAAAGTACTAAAAAATATTATAGTCATCTGTAAAACTATATCAGATTTAAAGCTCTATCCATGTAAAATTATGTCTATGAAACGTCCATCTAAAACCTTTTAAAAGCATTTATCTATGTAAAATTTTACCAGATGAAACGCTCTATCGCCAAAGCTGCAAAGAATTTCAGTAATAAAAAACTTGGTTTCATTCGATTTCCTACGTGGGGAAACCTATAAAAAGTCCGACTCACAGGAATTGCGTCATCTTAGCGCGGTTCCATTCATATCCCTAGTGTCATTTTGTAGACTTAGAATAGAAACAGTTATTACTTTGTTTAGATCATTCTTTATGTAAACAAATATTCCAAAGAAAAGCAAGATTGTCGGCAAGGCACAAGAAACTATCCTAAGCGGAAATTACTCTTTCCGCTGTCCTAAGTTTCGCTCTAGGATGACAATACTACGAATGTTTCTAATTGACTTAACTTGCTTTACTAAAATAGCCATTTTAGTGTTAAATGCAATTAAAAACACTAAAGTACATAGCAATTAAACAAAATAAAATCGTACAAGGAAATAAGAAAGTAGTATTATTTTTGAATGAACTACGCCACATACAACCACAAAATATAATTATATTTCTACTATAGCATTTGGCTGCGTGACTTCCTACAGGTAAAATATCTCTCAGCTCTCCTAGGATGCATCTTGATTTAGGAAGTGCAATAAACGCCTACCTGAAGCCTGCCTAGTTAGTACCTCCTCCCGGGCAGATGTCTGACCCTACACGGACAATGTTTACATTTTCAGCTTTTATCCCTACAGCAGGCAGCTAAACCTTTGCACTGATTGTCCGACTCTCAGGAACTGCGTCATCTTAAGACGTATCCGTTCTCATCCATAGTGTCATTTGGAAAGCTTAAAATAGAACTAAACATTTTGTTTTTGTTTTTTTATATACACATGTTTTTCATGAAAATTATTAACACCCACAGCTTAGAAGCGTAAATTCCTCAATCTAAAGCAAGACTCTCAAAGTCAATTCAAAATACAAACACGCTTGTCAATTACTTGTCATGTTTTATTGAAAAAATGTAATCAAAATAGCAGCAACCAATTAAAAACTAAGGTAAACAGAGACAAAAAAAAAAAAAAAAAAGAAAAAAAAAAAAAGAAATAGATACAATTATTAGTTTGTTTTGATCTTTCGTAAAAATTATAAATATCTTTCCCATTTTCTTATCTTGCTACTAGAATATTCGTTTTACAGTTTAGTTTTTTTCTTTCTTTTTTCTTTTTATTTATTTATTTTTTTTTTGGTGCATCGGCTGCTCAGGCTATTAGCAGTTTACTGGTAGATGTAAAACCAAAAACAATTATAATGTGAGGTAAATAGAGACAAAAAATATTCACAAGGCGTCTTCGAATCTCTCTCTTGGAAAGCTATATTTATAACAATTTTTTTTTTTTTTTTTTTTTTTTTTTTTTTTTTTTTTTTTTTTTTTTTTACTTATCCTGTTTTATTGACAAATACATGCTCCTTCTAGAAGCAATAAGAAATTATCGTTTATCAAATTTTATGCACTTATTTCTCCGATTGATATCGCTTAATCAAAACTTTCTTTAGAACCTTTTTTGTAGAGCATTTAGTAAGCTTTCTAATGGTACCCTTCCGCTTGCCAAGATTCTCAACCGTTTTCGAGATATTAATGAAAGCGTACGAAGTTCCCAACATTTTTCATGTCAGTTAATAAAATATTTTATTCTAACCCTTCCTTATCTCCAAACGTAGACAACATTTCAACATATTAGTTTTGAAGAAATTCGAACTTGCAGAAAATGTTTCAACTGAATCCCATGATTTTAAGTACCCCAACCAAAAACGTGTCTCAACAACTATTTTTCCAATTTTCTCGAGAACGGTTAAAGCTATTGCGTTAAAAATGGTTTCATTCGTTTTCCTAGGCCAAGAAGCCTATAAAACGTGTACTTGCAAGCATATGAAGTAAGCGGGACGATTTTTTTCGCGCGATATTCGCTCCAAAAACCCTGTTCCGGTGGACGGATTTTACTGGTTAACGAACTTGACCTTTCAAATTAGACAAAAGATGTTTGTACTGACCTAGAGCGCAAACAGACAAATATATATATTTATATATATATATACATATATGTATATATATATATATAGGGTGTTTGAGGGTTAAGTGTCCAAACTGAAAATAAGAACTAAGGACTTCAAAAGAGGAAAAGAATTTCCGCTGGAGGTATGTCCTCAAACGCTTTGTTTAGGAGATATACACACCTGAAAATCTAGCGGTAATAAATTTTGCGCCCGTAGATATTGATATTGGTAATGTCCATCTGTAATGAGAGTTATCCATGCTGTAGTTGGCGTAATATTCTCTATTCTCTAAATTATCTACATATATTCTTTATATTTTCTATATTTCTTCTCTCCTTCCATGGGGATGATAAATTTGGTCATTCAAAGAAATAATTTAAAGGGTGATTATGAAGGATAGCAATAATTATTATTTGCATGAAGTATTTTATTGAACTAGGATTCCTAAATAATGCTTTAAAATCATATTTTAAATTATATTAAGCATGTATATATAAAACGATTGGATGACATTATTCACCGTACATAATAGGAATAGTTGTGCGTAGAATCATTCATATTAAACGAGGCATACTCTGGAATAATTAAAAAAAAAAAATGTTTTTCCAATACAAAAAGACACTCTCACAAATGTGCTCAATCGTTCTTTCTCTTTATAATTTGAAGTGTAGGTTTTACAGAATTCGAACATTACGCCATTGTTTGATTAATTATTCTTGACACACGGCAACTCCAGGCAGACATCAATCAGAAATATCTACATAGGCCATAAACCATTCAATCACTCCCAAGCAGAAAACATAATAAATTACCGCATTATAATGATTTTACGGGAGTTCCATTATATATATATATATATATATATATATATATATATATATATATATATATATATATATATACATATATCCAAATCCAAGATTTTCTTTTTTTTATTCTGAATTTATTATGACATCTGTCAATTTTCTTTCTTTCCCTTATATCTTCAAAAAATATTTAGACTTCATTTTATTATTTATTCTTATATTAATATTCTTCGAGGTAGAGTTCGCCTATTAATTTTTCGTTTTATGTTACATATTTTATGGTCTTAAGAAGGTTTTTATGTCATTTCATCATTCATTCAACTTTTCCACTTCATTGATGTTGTGGTCATCTTCCCTTTAACCCGGGTATGCCAATAATACAATGAATTACACTATAAGTGCTTATGAATTATGATTTAAACCAGGAAGTATAAATTGGTGTAATTAGACATTTTTGTGTATGTTTTTTAGCGCGGTTCCTCCCTCCCCCCATAGGGAGGAACCCCGCTTATAAGGTTGATACAATGAAACAATCCGGAAGTGCCGACTAGTAAATTTCGCGTTTCAGAACCCCTAGAGACCGAAAATAACGGTGGTTCAAATTTGTATATATATATATATATATATATATATATATATATATATATATATGTATATATTTATATATATATATATATATATATATATATATATATATATATATATATATATATTTGTCTGTTCGCTCTCTAAGTAGAAGACGAATGGTCCGATTTTGATGAAATTTCGTACAAAAATCCGTCGTCCAATTTGAAAGGTCAAGTTCGTTAACCAGCAAAATCCGCCCACTGGAAGATGGCATTTGGGGCGAAATTCGCGCAAAAAAAAATCGTAACGCTTACGTTTTTGAGTTCATAAGCTTGTAAGTACTCTTTTTATAGGCTTCTTGGGCTGAGACAACGACTGGAACCATTTTCAAGGCGATAGCATTAACCGTTTTCGAGAAAATTGGAAAAATAGTTTTTGAATAACGTTTTTGGTTTGGGTACGTAGAATTACGGGATTCAGTTGAAACATTATCTGCATGTTCTACTTTCATTAAAACTAATATGTTGAAAGTTTTGTTACGTTTGGAGTTAAGGAAGGGTTAGAATAAAATATTTTATGAACAGACGTGAAAAGTTTTGGGAACTTCGTATACTTTCATTAATATCTTGAACACGGCTGGGATATCGTGGTAAGTGGATAGAAACTATTTGAAAGCTTACTAAATTCTCTACAAAAAAGATTCTAAAACTATTTTTGATTAGGTTATGTCAATCGGAGAAATAAGTGCTTAAAACTTCAAATACGTCTGTTTTGTTCTTATGAACGGGTTTTTGTCGTTCTTTTAGCGCGGTTCCTCCCTCCCCCATAGGGAGGAACCCCGCTTATAAGGTTGATACAATGAAACAATCCGGAAGTGCCGACAAGAAAATTTCGCGTTTCAGAACCCCTAGAGACCGAAAATAACGGTGGTTCAAATTTGTATATATATATATATATATATATATATGTATATATTTATATATATATATATATATATATATATATATATATATATATATATATATTTGTCTGTTCGCTCATTTCTGGCTTCCCTGATGGTCCGATTTTGATGAAATTTGGTACAAAAATCAGTCGTCCAATTTGAAAGGTCAAGTTCGTTAACCAGCAAAATCCGCCCACTGGAAGATGGCGTTTGGGGCGAAATTCGCGCAGAAAAAATCGTAACGCTTACGTTTTTGAGTTCATAAGCTTGTAAGTACTCTTTTTATAGGCTTCTTGGGCTAGGAAAACGAATGAAACCATTTTCAAGGCGATAGCTTTAACCGTTTTCGAGAAAATTGGAAAAATAATTTTTTGAATACCGTTTTTGGTTTGGGTACTTAGAATCACGGGATTCAGTTGAAACATTATCTGCATGTTTGGAGTTAAGGAAGGGTTAGAATAAAATATTTTATGAACAGACATGAAAAGTTTTGGTAACTTTGTATACTTTCCTTAATATCTCGAAAAAGGTTGAGAATCTTGTTAAACAAAAGATTACCATTAGAATGCTTACTAAATGCTCTACAAAAAAGGTTCTAATGAAAGTTTTGATTAGGCGATGTCAATCGGAGAAATAAGTGCTTAAAACTTTAAAGTAATTGATTTCGCTTATTCGAACTGTTCTTTTTGTCTTTGATTTTGGTACTTAGAATCATGGGCTTCAGTTGAAACGTTTTCTCCATGTTTGAATTTTATCAAAACTAATATGTTGAAAATTTGGTTACGTTTGGAGTAAAGGAAGGATTAAAATAAAATATTTCATTTTTAGACATGAAAAGTTTTGGGAACTTCGTATGTTTTCATTAATATCACGAAAACGGTTTGGAATCTTGGCAAGCAAAAGATTACCATTCGAAAGGTTACTAAATTTTCTACAAAAAATGTTTTGAAGACATTTGCGATGGGATGGTCATATTTGGAGAAATAAGTGCTTAAAACATAGGTAATTTCGTACATTTGAACGAATCTTTTTGTGTGTTTCCTACAGTTTTTTTTTCACTGCTCGTTATTTTTGTGATTGCTTATAGTAGTCAAATGTATTAGTCAATAAAACAGGATACGTATATATAGAAACAATATTTTGTTTCAACGGTATCTTGGAATTCGAAGATGCCCTATGAATATCTAGATGACTGTACTGGTGTTGATTTCGTTCTTTAGAATTGTTTTTGGTATTCCCTATTTTGAGAAGTTTTTATCTATTTATTAATTTTTTTTTTTTAAATTCATTGAACGAAATCATATGAATTCGAATGTGAGGAACTAGGAGGCTTAGGGTGGGGGGCGTTTTCCCTGTCCCCAGGTACTCTCGTCTCCCTGTGTACCCTCGTCATCTTCAAGTCTTTGTCTAGAGTCATAAAGATAAGCCTCCAAACAACTTTAGGAATGTAGGATTTCTAATTTTTGCCAGTATCAGAACAGCCGCTCTTTACATACCACAGTGGTACCGACGTACCGGTCTATACTAGTTGCTCTCCACACGGTGGTAGTACTTGGTGTATGCCACAGCGGATCGCTCGTTATAACCTTATTTTATACGTATTAAATAGGTACCTAAAAAAAGTTTATTTGTGTATAAGTGTTGCGTTATTGGGATTAGAATAAAATATTTTATTAACAGACATGAAATACTTCGGAATCTTTGTATATTGTCCTTAATTTTTTTTTTCTTTTATGGTGTATCGAAATCAGTCATTAGCACCATTTTTTCCTTATGAGATTATATAATACTTAGATTTAGCTAGCAACAATATTTTACACCGCAATTAAAGTGATTTGCTCTTCTTATAAACATAATATTTATATTATAATATAAACATAATACATTAATTTGTCTGACAAAAAAAAAGTCCGACCCGCAGGAACTGCTTCATCTTAGCGCGGTTCCGTTCTTATCTCAAGTGCGATTAGTGAAGTAATATAGCAGCTATCGGTAGGTATTAGCACCATTTTTCCCCCTTAACATCTTCAAAACAGTTAAGAAATCGTGGGAAGTACGATTTAACCATTCAAAAGCTTACTAAATTCTCTAAAAAAAAAGATTCTGAAGCAAATTTCGATGGGGCAATGTCAGTCGGAGAAGTAAGTGGTTAAAACTACGAAAGTGTTAGTTTTGTTATTTTAAACGGGTTTTTGTCACTGTTTACCTCACTTTTGTTTTTTAAGTTTATTTAACGGTGGAATGAGTATTTCATTAAAGCTGAGAAAATAAGAATCATATTGGTAATAGAGTTTTCCTAGAGTGAGCGTCGCGATGACGGGAGAGTCCCATCCGTTTAGAAAACTGTCAGTTTCCATATGTGGCTCTTTAAGCTTCCTTCTCTTTGAGATTTTATTTTATATTTTTAACGACAGATCAAAACCTACCGATAGCTGCTACTATTCCTTTACTAATCGCACTTCGGATAAGAACGGAACCGCGCTAAGATGATGCAGTTCCTGCGAGTCGGACTTTTTGTTTTTTTTTATTTTTTTATTTTATTTTTTTTTAATACAATTACATACAATTGTCTACTGGCTATAAGAAATGTGAAGGTCCTGGTGGACAGTTATGTCTTATTCCCCTCTAAATAACTAAAGTTTTCAGTACCTATTTATAGTTTCTTAGCATTACAATCTATCTGCTGGTACATTACAGTTTTTCAGTTTAACCACTTCAGTTGCGTTAAACTAATAATAAAATAAAAATAATTTAATTAACAACCAACTACCATTGCAAGCAGTTCCAATTTAATATCGTAGGTGTAAAAACTTCGGGCGTTGCCAGAACTTGAATAGGTGGTCACCAGAGAAAACCACGTGCCGTTGGGATTATTATAGGGTTAACAGGTAGCGCTACCACCCAAAACGTTGATACTCGGGAATTAAACGGTGCAAGTCTTAGTTCGTAACACTGGTAGACAGGTGAAAACATTAATGTACATTATTCCGAAATCATTAATGGCTGAGACCATTTCCGGTTTATGGAATACTAACAATTTAGATCTTGGAAGAGTTTTAGCCAACTTAAACGCTATTACACCCAAAATAGAATATGTTTTATGAACTAAATGATCTTATTTAATTTATTTTTAAGGGTTTTATGAAATTTTTACCTATCAAATCAAAATTTCGGGGGGGGGGGGGCTGCAGTCCCCCCTTATATACGCCCATGATTTTTCGAGGAATAGTCTGTATTAGAGCATTTATTTTAGTGCGTTTTCCCCTCCCTCCATAGAGAGGAAACTATTTTATAATGTTGATCGAATGAAGCGAAAATGTAACGTTTCATGACCCATGGATCACGAAAATAACGATAATAAAGTTTCGTGTGCGATTTTTAATTGAGGGATTTTATAAGGATAAATCGGTGTTTAAATGAAGTAATTTCCGCTGAGGATGTTGTCCTTCTCTTCTTTTCGCACCTTAAGATCTTGTTCCGTTTTGAGATTTCATTTTACAGGGGTTTAAATTTTAAATGAAAAATTAAAAAAATAATTAACTGTTTCTATTCTAAGCTTTTCTAAATGACACTAGGCATAAGAACGGAAACTTGCTATGATGATGCAGTTCCTGTGACAGAACTTTTTACCCTTGTGTGCTTAAGGGTCACGGATACTTCAGCTACGTCAAACTCATTAATGATCTGTCGAAATATTCAATTAATGGTTCATTAACTCCAACAATATTCAAGGCAGCTTTAATATAAGTTTATCAATGATTTTCTATATTAATTTCGTTATGATAAAGTCTTCCTTTTGACAGGTACTGTTGTAGTCAAAGGACAATCTAAATTGAAATCTTAATAATGCTGTATTCTTAAATTTATTTAAAAGTATGTATATTATATATTCATAAAAAAAATCTAATTATCGGAATATTTGAATGGCATTAATAAGTTATGAAGGAAACAAAGAAGAATGGACTAAAAAGAAGAAGAGAACAGTCATTAAAACTTTTCCTCTTTACACTTTTCTCTTGGAACTTGATTAAATTAATGTCCGTATTAATAGAGTGACTTAACTCTTCTTAAGAATTTGTTTTTCATTTACATCAAGAAGACGGTAGACCTATTAGGGTGGTATAAAGAAAATCACAAAAATACTTTCCTGAATAAGGAATTTGTATTTCCTATTCATCCCTAAGGCGATGAATTAATGATAGAGACTCCCGGTATACATATATCAAACAACGAAGAGATTTATTCTAAAAATCAGGTTCTATGCTGATTACGAAAGTAGGCGATTTCTTTTTTAAATGTATACAGGCAGTAACAAGTTCAATTCTTACTCCTTGGGTTTATAAAGAATAACAATTAGTAATAACGTTTAGTATGTTACTTCATAAGTTCTATAACATAATTTAAGTTAATTTTTCTAAACAATAATAGTTACAGAACAACAACAAAAAAACATTGAAAAAATGTAATAAAGATTTGTTGACACTTTCTTTAAATGTCAATAACTAATTTGATATTGGATAATATTTTAATTTTTCACTTGCTAATTTGTTTACCATTGTTCACTATTATTTAATTGTTTTAAGTAATGAATCGCCCTTCCCGCGGTGTCACTGATATATAAATAAATAAATAATTTGATTTTGGGATGGAATAAATAATTACTTTGTAGTATAGGGCATTGAAGAGCAGGAACCAAGGTTTGAGGTCACAGAAGTCGGTATCGTGTATCAATCTTAGAAAATACGCTTCTTAACCCATTATTGTTGTTTTTCTCTCTGTTGTTTCGCACATCTAGGAATGTAAGATAATATCCGAAAAATGATTCTCATTATTACTTTTTTTTATGTTATGTGATTTGCATAGCTTTGAACTGAATCTATCAGTCCGAAAACACTACTGCCAAAAACGTTATGCTTGATCTTATTTTGAAGGTCATGTCAAAAAGCACTGGTATGAACAATTTATTTTTATGTTGAAAGAAATCCAATAGAAAAAAAATTATAATTCTGGGAATATTAACTTAATAAAAATGATATTGATGAACAACTACAACTTTTAAATATAAAATGGTTGACCAAGCGCATTTATAAAACCATTAGTTGATCCTGGTGAAATATGGAACGGCAAACTGAAGTATGGAAAAACTTCCTTTAAACTTCACCACTCGAGAGTTTCTCTTGAAGATCTTCCTCTGCAGCCTGCTAACTAGATTTAGTTTTTGTAATTTCCGCTTTTTAATAAGTTTGGTCCTTACTCAATTTGCTTAAGGAAGGAGAACAATTTTAAAACTTTAAGTTAGTAAGTTCAACATTTTAATTAATATTGGTCTTGATGGATTTTTCCTATGCATATTTTTATCCAAGGTATTTAACTGTTGGATGATATCGTTGTAAATAAAACTCTATTAAAATGTTCCAATGTTAATTTGGTCGTGATGCCTTAGAGTGGTAATGAAAATACACTTACGCACAAACTGCATTCTTTTTTCAAGTAGAATATAACTATAATTATATTTTTCAAACGATTCTTCGAATCAAACCCGTATTGTTACTAATAAAAATGGAGAAAAATATTATTATATTAGAGAACCCAATAAACCGATTCGTTCTTATTGATTTGTTGGTCTTAAGAAATGTGAAAATCATATTTTACAAGTAAAACTAACTCTAAGCTCACAATTTTCAATGGTGCTAATGGAAAAAAAACTAGACGCAACCAAAAATGTCTGTTCGTCTGTCAGAAAAGTACTTGATATAAATCTTTTATGCATTTGGAAGAATAATTGCTTTATGATGTTTGAATTATTGTATCAAATAATTCAATTCAAGTAAGTCATACATTTTAACATTCTGCGCTGTTTGTATTCTAAATGTTATTATTAGTATTTGTTTTATTAGAGGTGTGTAAAAATAGTGTTTATTTACTCGCAACTGTCTCAAGACAATTCATGTCGTTTGGTAAATTTAATTTGTCTCCTTCTTTATAATCTCTTAATTGATGTGTTTAATAGTTAGGTTTCTGTTGAAGATATCACAAAATGGTCTGTTAGTCCAGGCAACGAACAGTTATAGATGGAAATTTTTGGACTTCATAACTTTGTTTGGGCTGGAGAGGAGGTGAACATATCAAAAGTCCTCGCCCGTAGCCTTTGTGCCGGGGAAACCCTGCGTCCTAGCGAAATGTCTATTCTGTAACAAATAAAAGCTGATTAAATTTCCTGATTAAAGTTCTATTCAATCAAATTTTTCGACATATCTTTAGTTTTCGAAATATCCGCTCTTGAAAGTCTGTCATTTTGGGGAAAAACACTTTTGCCGCATATTTTTTCCCCGTTTTGGCCGGATAACTCTTCAACGATGTACCAAAAAATATATTATTGAATTCCCTTCAATAATATATATTACTTTGCTATTTTATGTATTTTCCTTCAAACGTAAAAATAATTTCAGTGTTCATCGTGAAATCTGAAATTTAGCGACTAATTGTTCAGGTAACTAAGAGTGATAGATGGAAATGTTTGGAACACAATTTTTGACTTCATATCTTTGTTTCGGCTAGTTAGGAGGCCAACATATCAAAAGTCCTTGCCCGTAGCCTTTGTGCCGGGGGGAGGGGGGTTTAGAAGGCCCCATTTTTCGGGTTTTCACATATATCTCGGAAACCCTGCGTCCTAGCGACATGACCACCCTATAACAAATGAAAGCTAATTAAATTTGCTACAAGTTCAACTCAATAAAGTGTTTCGAGATATCTTTAGTTTTCGAAATATCCGCTCTTGAATGTCTGTCTTTTTGGGAAAAAACACACATTTTTCTATTCTTGACCGGATATCTCTTCAACGATGAATCCAAAAATAAATGTCGGTTATAGGGTTGTAGAGCATTCCATTCGCTTCAATAATATATACGTATATTACTTTACTATTTTGATTATGTCCAATACCAGTCCGGCACCAATGTGTTAAAGCAAAATTGTTTTTTTTTTTATTTGTCGCGACTTTGAAATAATACCTATTATAACATATTTTAAAATGTTTAAATCGTATTTTGAGACTACTTTATATGAAGTGTTTCACTGTCCTGAGGATCTCCTAGTAAAATACCCGTCTAGAATTTATGCTAGTTGAAAAAGTCTGATTCATTTTAAATTGAAATTACTGCCAAAGTTTTATAATAATACTGTCGGGAATCGAGGTTCAAGATAGAATTTACAACAGTAATAAAAAAATGTAAACTACTCACAATTTGAACTGGACCACTCAAGGAAATTCAGATATTTTATCATTTTATTTATTTGATTGAATCAAAATTTGTTCTGCATCATCAAGATTGACTTTTTATAGCGTGGCGAAAGCAAAACCATTTATTAAACCCAAGTATGACAGAACATGTACGCTCTTATATGAGATGGACAATAATAGTGTGGTCAGGGATAATGGGTAATGGAAAAACTCGGGTTGTATTGTTTAGAAATGAACATGTAACCGGACCAACCCACCCCGAACAATGACGTTAGGCCTGTTATTGTACTTTTATCTCAAGAAATTCTTGTTTATGATAATGCTCGACCTCATCGGGCGAGGATATTTCAAGCGAAGGTTTGTTTCCATACACTTTTGCAAATCGCCATCGCTGCGCTCAAGCAATAGAAATAAATATTTATCGAAACAAGAACTAACGTGAATGAACTGGCCTGCTTGTTCACCAGGCATGAATCCAATTGAACATGCTTGGGATAATCACCAACACCAATTACACATGCATTCCCTTTCTACAGATAACTTGGGTGAACTTGTTGACGCCTCAATTGAGGAATGGGCTTCTTTTTCTCAACATTGCATACTGAGCATTAAAAAGAGTATGAACTGCCGCTATGAAGTATTAAGTCAAAGTAGAAGGGGTAGAACACCCTACTCAAGAAAGTTCAAGTTGCTTAATTTAAGACGTAGATTTTTCTTAAATGTGTTTTGTAAAACAAATACCATTACCAATTGATAAGTAAAGTTTTACACACACAAAGCAACAAATAATAACCAAAAGTATGGTTAACTTCTGATGAGTGGTCCACTTTAATTTGTGAGCAGCATATTAATAACAATTAATCTCATTATTAGAACAAAATATGACCAAAAAGCTTTTTAATTATTTCTCTAAGAAAAATATAATTCTTTTTTTTTACATAGTGCAAAATTTAGGGAAATCATACTTTCCGAGTGTTTACTCGCGTTAATTCTATTGATCGCGTTTTTGCTATAAGCCAGAGGGTTGAGGCTTTTTATATGGAAATTTTATAATTTGTTTTCCTTTCATCCTTTAGTGTATTCTTCACTTCACAAATTACACTTTACGAACTCATAAAAGTATATAATTTTTTCCGAAGTACTATAAAAAAAAGTATTATACCTGACGATATTCCACAAAACGTAAGAGGAAATATCTTAAACGCCAATTTGTACAGGCTATTAAACCACAAATCACATCCATGTGCTTTGATAACCACATCCTCTACACTGTAATAATATTTGCGATAATCATATTTGCGCTGAGATTAAGAAACATGAGGTGTATTCGAACCTTAAAATCCAAAGTCCTCGATGTCAATGGAGAATTTCCCTTTGCTAATGTTATATTATTCAGATTCCAATGTTTCCAAAGCCAACTATCCGCCAATAAAAATTGCAAAGTCCTTCTTCACTCCTCCAAGGCGAATCAGAAGGCAATGACCAGGCGATCGCCTCCATAGACAATTAGGATAACAGAAAAGAAGAATGAACTGCAGAAAGTTGAGGGCTCACACACACGTACATTGGTGGCCCTTATTTTTCAACTTTCTAAAAGTTTACCTCCCACCCCCCTATTTTGTTCCATCAACAAAATAACGATCTGTGCAAAATTTTAGCAAAATCGAACAACTCCGAGGCGACCCGCAATGACCTTGAAATATTGACCTTTTCGTCCGAAAGTAATTTTTTCAGATAATTTTTTTTTTTAAGTTATTTTATTTTTTAATCACTTTTGAGCAGGTAAGCACTAGTAATTCGTCGTTTTCTTGTTAATGTTGGATAAAAAGACACACAGTGAAGTATGTTCCTGCTTCCTGAAAACGCACTCTGTAAGTAATACTAGGTGAATGGCAAAGCCGATTTATGCATTCAAAATGTACCTGTTTCAAAATCATTTTTAGTTATCTTATAGCGAGAAAAATTCTTTAAGAAGAACATATATGTTTCTTGCGCGAGGGTACGTTCGAGCCTGGTTTCTATCATCAGACCCAATTGAAGCACCATATCATGACTTTCTATTCATGCATCAACTGATACATTATCATGATATTGATCCAGAAATTAGTAAGGCTGCTACAATAAAAAATTCCAATCATTTCTGGTTCTTAGTTCCCTAAACCGATGCTTGATCCTTATTTGATAACAACGTGCCAACAGCGGTTAAGGCAAATATTGCTCAAGCTATGCTGGAAGCAGACAATGCAGAAGAAGAGGAAGAAGAAAAAAATCAACTGTAGAGGTACGTCCTCCAACAAAGTGATTTTTCTTCCTTCACAAAAATTGATTTTTTCATATTGTTTTGCAGATCATTGCCGGGGCCGGATAAAATACCAGACTGCTACTAAATCCTCCCTTAGAAAAACATAATATTCAATATTTGTATTTTTTTATTGTTCACATTATGCCTTTTTTCTATAGAAATTTTATTTTTAAATAAAAATTCCATTGATTTATACAAGTTGTGTGCATCATTAAAAACCTAACATTTTTTCATGTTATCCCTGCAATTGTTAGCATTAAATTTTGTCATATATGATTTAGACTGATTTTAAACAATTTCTGGGGTCGCCTTGATGTAACTACGTAATTTTTTTTTCAGAAAATGATTGAGATAGAACAGTATTATCCCTTTTTAACGGAATTAATCGCTGCGTATACTATGTTTCAATTTCAAACCGTTTGCGGGTTGCCTAGCAGTAGTCCGATTACCCTGAAATTTTGCACAGCTAACTTTTTTGTTAATTGGAACAGAATTAGGGAGTGGGAGCAGCAAAATTTTGACTTAAAAATCCCTATAACTAAGGCCCACCCTAGCGTACATACATATTCGCAAATCGCATGTATGTATGTAACACTTCTGTTTCATCGTTGAATTTAATAGGACTATTTTTGGATAAGTAATATTGAATTTCAGGATCATTAACATTGAATAAGTGAATATTAAATTCTCAGAATTTAGAATAGTAAATGATATAGAATGGAAAATGTCCTTTAAGAGGTATTTCCTTTGGGGTTTTCTTCGGCCAGATCTTTTTCATTAAAATCGTTGGAGCGAGTTCTCTGATTATTTGAAAAGCTTAATGATCGAGGGCTTGGAGATGATAATGCCATTCAGGGTTTTTATGTGACTTCTCTTCTTTTTGTGGAAGTTTTTGTTCCCACTGAATACGTCGAGGTATTGGCTAAAGGCTGCCTGCTCTTGATAGGACAAAAATCGAACTCATCTCCTCGAAAATATCTCCAGTCGGTTTCATTATCTACGGCAATTCCAGCCAGGGAATTCAAAAACTTCTGTCCCATTTTATAAACAGGCACGATAATCGTATTATAAAAAGATAAGAGTCGTTACCAGCGATTTATTTTCATGCAATTATAGTTTTCCCCTTCGCAATGGTAAAACATAATCTTCGGTCGTTCGTTTATTACTTTACTAGCTGAATACCCGTGCTTCGTCATGGCAGATAAGTAGTTATTTTATTGCGTTAAATAATGTATCATGAAAATTAACGCTACTGTATAATTTTGTGCAGTTTATTATAGCACGGTTCCCGTCATACTATAAGTTATTCATCAATTGATAAGTAATCAAAGTAAAATGTTTCTTGACATTGGGGCGCTCCGGACCAGAGTCACGAAACAGAAAACCCGTTATCTACAGGTCAGCCGCAAGAGCAGTTTAACCAGTAAAGGTTAACATTCGCAGTCATAATAAATATACGTTAAAATTTATTTTTCCAAGATGTCATTTGGAATCACCCATTATATTTGTAAGCATTACCATGATATGCTCAGGGGACAGGGGAGGCTGTGCAAGGGTTCGGGATATTATTACCTCCGATGGACCATCATCAGGTGTAGCGTAAACTCTGTGGGGGTCAAAATCACAGTTTATTTCTAGCAATTCAAGGTCTGCTATCATAGTTGAAATGAAGCTCAAATATAAATAATATTAAGAAATAAATACAATACGGTAACAGCTGACCTGTTATCGTCCTAGCAACGCTTGCTGCCTAGGCGTGCATGCTCTCTAACCAACTAAAAATACTTAAATATTTGAATATCAAAAAATCCTTTCTTAGCGAGTGTTTACATGCTAAAGAGGGTATCCATGCAAAATTTCAAATTTTTCTGTCAAGTGGTTTGGGCTGGGCGATGATAGGTCAGTGAGTGAGTGAGTGGTATTTGACAAATATATAGTAGATTGCAGAATATATCATTTGAAAATCAATTTTTTACACTTACATCTTTGTCCCAATTCCCGATTGGTGTCCGGGCTTTTATTACAGGATTATTTAATCTAATTTAGCTAAGCATTCAATAGTACACTATCAATTTTATATTTCTGCTATTTTAACGCATGTTCAGAAAGTATTTTATGGTGATTGTTTTACCACATTAACAAAACATTAATCACAATATATCACTAGAAAATTACACATATATTTTGAACGATTTGATGCATAATTACAGGAATTTTCAGAGTAAAGCTTGTTTTTCCTAACATTGTCGGACTATATTATTGTGGCGATTTAAATCTTGTTCCTTATTTTAACTACTTCTGTTTGACAAATAACAATTTTGTTTTGTTAACTTTAATGTGAAACAAAAACTAACTGACGCATTCTTTATATTTTCATTGCCTGCTGTAGGCGGATTCAACATATTTTCTGAGTTCCTTCAGAGTTACGTTTCTAGCATCACTGCTATGGTAGTTGTTTGTGAGGCATCCCTTGTATTATACAATTAGGTATGTACACGCTAATTTATTCAACAATAGGAATCTTTATTTATGCAAAAAAAGAAATTGTTATTAATGTAATCGTAGGAATGGTTTTCTTTGAAAAAGAATAAAAATGACTTCAGTCTAAAAACATTCGAGGCACAAAAAACTTAAATATAAAAACTGATATAAAGAAAAGTAGTTAAAAATAAATATATCAATAAAGAATAAAAATTATAAACTAAAAGAACTAGAATAAAAACATCAAATAAAATAAAGTAAAATATATAAATAAATTAAATAAAAAGTGTGACCTAATTCCCTGAATGTACCAAAAAAAGTTAAGAATTATAATAGCGGATGACACATAGTTAATAGGGTAATTATAGGGTACAATAATTGTTTGCCGTCAAAATACTAATCACCCAACGAATTTTGGTATTCTTGCTTACAACGTTGTTGCTATGGCTCTGTAGTTGAAAGATACTTTCTTTCCTGTTATCATGAAGAAATATAAACTAGACTTAGCTTTACCAATAAAAATGTTCGTAAATTATCTTATACCTAAATATACTACTACATTAAAATCGTATATCTATTAAACACTTCCACTTATTATATAATATCTTAAGTTCAGGAATTATTTTGTCGCCGAGATAAGCCGGAATAAACCCTTTCGCTACGGTATGAAATATTGTCTGCCTACATAAGAGGAATATTCCCGAGGAAAAGGAAGCGAAGATACTTTAAAAGAGCGTTGTAAGGTCTGATAGAACGATTTGCAGCAGGTGTGTCCTTTACAGGTTCACCCTTTCTTGTCCCCTTTTGACGATCACAACCTCAAACACCATTCAAAAAGTCTTTACTATGCAATGGAAGTCAATTCCGCCTGTAGAGAGATTTTACGGGAAATAAAATCCAACGCCCATTATTATAAAATAAATGTAGCAGACTATAATTTTACAATCAGAATAATATTGTAGGCGATGATAATGCGGATATTTTGTTTATTGCTAGTTTTTCAGTTCATTTTGATTAAAATGAACTGATAGCGTTATGTGAACGCTAAAAGTTCGATGGCACTAAAAACATTATTTATTTTAAAATAAATAAATTAATAGGAATTTTGGTGAACGTGAAATATGTCTGCAATGTATCCTGTCATCTTACAGTGGTTTGTTCATATTTATTTAAAATTATTGTTTATTCCTCGTTTGCAGTCTGTGCAGAGTGTGTTTTATAACGTGGGTCGGGGTATCCCGAGGTCTAGTGGCTAGCGCGCTAGATTCATAAGCGGGAGATAGTGGGTTCGATCCCCACCGGCGCCAGAAATCTTCTCACCTCAGGGCTCACTGAGAAAATTCCTGGCTGCACCCTGGACGTCGGCGCTAATGGCCACGATTTGTCGATGCGCCGTAAAAAAAATAATAATAATAAAAAAAAATAACGTGGGTCATGGGTGGAAACCTATAGATAACCCGTCCTAAAATTCTTAGTTCATAATAAATGGACGCTAAAATTTAAATAAATAAATAAATAACGTGGGTGTTTTTACAGTATCGGCAGAATTCACGTGCATTTAATGTCAAAAAAAAAAAAAGAACCTCCTAATTGCTCCAAATGTAAGGACTAGAACATGAATTTTTTAAGGAAAGTCTTGTCTACATACATTTATCATTTTTTATGCGTATAATAAAGAACCTGATACAGCTAAAGCTCTATAAGGTGTCAGGACGAATAGAGATAAAATCTTACTTTTCCTTAATGATGCATAACTTTACGTTGAAATATACTACTGTGGAAATAGAAACAACTATAATAAAATAAATAATTATGTATATATATATATATATATATATATATATATATATATATACATATATATATATATACATATATGTATATTTATATATATACACATATTACATAATTAGAAGGAACAAAAATAAGACTCAATACAAACTGAAATCTAAAAGATAAGCTAATTGGCGGGCTATGATTTCGCTGCAGTTTTTGACCAATTAATATCCATTCAAGAAACTAACAACTAGAAATTTGGCCTGTTCTAAAAATTAGTACTGTATTAGAAATTAATTCTGTTTAACTAGAAATTAGTATGTATGAGTGAGTGAAGAATGGCCTATCCTGAAGCGAGATAGGGACTTCTCGTCTATTATATTATTTTATAAACGCTATTCACGAACTGTATCCCCAACTCCATTTAATTTTTTTTTTCTCTAGCATGTTAGTATGTTTCTGCCATTTTGCATTATTTTTGGCCTCAGCCTCAGTTACATGGTTGCTTCGTGGAGCTGTCAATTGCAAGTTTTTTTTCGTGCTGCAAATTCAAATGTGGGAGAGACCAGGGATATAAAGGTAATAAAGAAAAAGATAAGTACATTAACTTTATTTGGATAAGGTTGTTCTGGGGAGGGATAAACGAAATTACATATATGAATTTTTACCGTTATGTTTTATATTTATCTCAGATTGGGATCTGTTCCTTTGCTTTCCGTTTCCGTTTGGACACAGTGTTTTTTCGCACTATCGAACGGTCTTTATGTGTCTCTGCTATGTTATTTTATTGTTTAAGTATTGTTTTTTTTTAAATAAAAAAAATTGGCAGTTAATAAACCTACCAAGATCACAATGTTAAAGACATATAACAGACTTATGTCAAATTGTACGTAAATCTGTAATAAAGAAATGGAAAAAATGCTGGTTACAATGTGAGGTAAGCCTGAGACATAAATACCTCACTACAATATCTTAAAACACTTTACCCTCAAAGGTGCTTACGGGTATTTATGAAATTAATCATAATAAAAATTGTATTAATTTTTATTATTATTATTACTTATTTATCTCGTTAGTTCATTTATACTATATAGACCGACCTCAGTGCGAATAAGCTGCTTATATTAAACAGGTTCATTAAGTAATATATGTAAGTTGCAACCACTACATGAGACGGCACTTATCCTCGTGGTGATAGTTCAATTTTAATATATTTATCTTTTTTTATCAAATATATTTTTATAAACTATATATATATTATAAACTATAGACAAATAATAAAAATAAAGGAATGGAAAAGCTCACACTTCACAACCATTTTTTACTCAATGGTTTATCTGTAGGCTTCAGTGATCAAACAGAATTAATAATTGCTGCAAGAGGAAGATATTCCCCATCAGTTGGCTCAGATAAATCCATTCCAGCTCAGATATCTTAATGCGAAACCAGTCATCTTGAATCGAATTTATCCTCAAACTAAAAAGTCCGACTCGCAGGAACTGCATCGTCTTAGCGCGGTTCCGTTCTAATCTCTAGACTCATTTAAAATGATTAAAATAGAAGCTGTTATTATTTTGGGTCCACATTTCTAGAAAGCATGAAGATTAGATAGTTAGCCGTCGAGGTGATAAGTAAAGATGTAATGGTTGGGATTCGGCTAAAGAAACCTCAATACGATTTTTGTTAAAAAATCTATATTTAGGACGTTTCAGCTACTCATTGGTAGCCTTCGTCAGCATTGAATGTGCCGGGAGGCAGAGGAGGAGCAAAGTTGACAGTTCCATCTTTACTTTCAAGAAAGGTCTTATTTACGATCTTACCTGGATAGGCCAACCCGCCCTAGGAAGGCCCCCGCTAGGCAGTTGAAAAGCTAAATCTTGGAAATCCATATCTCTAAGATTAAATTGTTTTTCTTATTTTTATTAACCTGATTTATTATCAAATACATTATCCAACTGTAAGCAGTTAAAAAATAACAAGGAATAAAAACAGACAAAAAGAACAGTTCGAATAAGCGAAATCAATTACTTTAAAGTTTTAAGCACTTATTTCTCCGATTGACATCGTCTAATCAAAACTTTCATTAGAACCTTTTTTGTAGAGCATTTAGTAAGCTTTCTAATGGTATTCTTCCGTATCCCAAGATTCTCAACCTTTTTCGAGATATTAAGGAAGGTATACAAAGTTACCAAAACTTTTTGTGTCCGTTAATAAAATATTTTATTCTAACCCTTCCTTAACTCCAAACGTAACCAAAATTTCAACATATTAGTTTTAATGAAAGTACAACATGCAGAAAATGTTTCAACTGAATCCCATGATTCTAAGTACCCAAACCAAAAACGTTATTCAAAAACTATTTTTCCAATTTCTCGAAAACGGTTAAAGCTATCGCCTTGAAAATGGTTTCATTCGTTTCCCTAGCCCAAGAAGCCTATAAAACGAGTGCTTACAAGCTTATGAACTCAAGAACGTAAGCGTTACGATTTTTTGCGCGAATTTCGCCCCAAACGCCATCTTCCAGTGGACGGATTTTGCTGGTTAACGAACTTCACCTTTCAAATTGGACGTCAGATTTTTGTACCAAATTTCATCAAAATCGGACCATTCGTCTTCTACCTAGAGAGCGAATAGACACACACATATATATATATATATATATATATATATATATATATATATATATATATATATATATATATACAAATTCGAACCACCATCATTTTCGGTCTCTAGGGGTTCTGAAACGCAAAATTTTCTAGTTGGCACTTCTGGATTGCGTCATGAGATCAACCTTATAAGCGGGGATCCTCCACATGGGGGAGGGAGGAACCGCGCTAAAACCAAGTTCGTTTATTTCCTTGCCTCGATTCCTACGGCCGCAAATTGCCGGCACTTTCATATTTTGTAGGCTCTACCTCTGAAAAATTGCGTATCTCCATAGAATTACTACCGCAACAGATTTATATCCCGAGGCTTTAGCTGGAATGGCACGCCAGGCTCCATTTTAATTAACGTTATGGCGAAACTCGAGTACAGAGCCCTTCAGGTAAATCCCTTCCAATGGCTCCTTCTAAATGGGACCTTCTCTACATGATAGAATAAAAAAAGAATTTTCCCCTCCATTTTAAATAAATTATCAAGCACCTTCCCCCCCCCCCCCAGTATTCAGGGTAAAAGTTTCTTTTGAATGAAATATTCATTTGGGAATAATACCTTTCAATTCAAAAGTTGAACATTTTATCATTAGTATTCTATTTTGTATCCATTGTAATTAACTGATCCTCCTAAACATATTACTAGTTCATTAATACACGGTTCATACGAATAGCACAGGAAACCTATTACCCTCTAAAATACACTGATAGTAGTATATGTATACTATGTGTGACTTTGGCTCCATTGTATGAATTAACGTAGCTTGTAAAAACCGAAGGTTCTGAAATCAAATTCCAGCCTGGCGAGTTGCACGTTATTAATAATAAGAACTGTTTTTATTTATTTGATTTTTACATATGCGATTTGCCTTATTAAATCTTCAGGGTACAAAAACAATTTGGAATGTTCTAGTTATGATCCCTTTTCTATAATTCACATCGACGACGCGGAACATGCTGTTAGGTTAGTCTGCCAAAATTGCGTCACATGTCGCATATATATATATATATATATATATATATATATATATATATATATATATATATATATATATACATGCATATGTATATAAATTTGAACCTCCGGTATTTTCGTGATGTATGGGGTCTGTTGTATGGACTTTTCTCAATGGAACGTCCGGCTTGCTTAACGGGTGGGTTTCCTTCGTATGATGTGAGGGAGGAATCGCGCCAAAAGAAGACCGTTCTCGCGTAGAAGGGAAAGCTGTAATGATGAATTTTCCAACGAACAACAAAACCGAAGATGGAAGAAAATAGAAAATGATGTTATTAGAATTAAAGATGAGATAGGCTTCTGGTCCACTGGGACCGGAAAGCTGCGAAATGAATCTTTCTGAATTCACATGAAAAAGCACGAACAATCCAAGCAGATGGCTCAGCCAGGGACCGCGTCCAGTGGGCCCGTATCGCTCGTCGATTTTCGTGTGAAGTGCGAACCGATTCCATTCTGCTGGGATCTACAAGAGAACGAGTGCGAAAAGTGAGAGTGCAAAATGGACTGTGAGAATTTTATTTTGATTGTTCACGAAAGGAAAAGTCTTTGGGACCATCAGTGAAGCTTACGAAGACACTTTTTTCGATAGAAATTCATGAAACAGATAAGAAACAAAACTGACAGTGGTGCAGATGTGTGCAAACCAACTTCATGGCCCTTTTTCTGCCAACTTTTAATCTTGACAGACACAATAAAACCAACAAGAATGGAAAGTAATGTTCTGTCCGTTGAATCAGATGATACGAGTACGGTTAGCGACGAAGGCAGCGCTTCGTTTATTGATCATAAATCAATTTATGATTTGAGTGAGGAGTTAGCCGATCGAGGCGACGCAGAAGACCTAACATCAACTTTTCAAGCAAGTTCGCCAACTATCAGGGCCGTTTTGTGTGAATGTTAATAGTTATCAGCAAAAATCCACCACCTCAGTCGCAAATACATTTTTTTAGAGCCCATTCAAGTTCACGAAACTCGTTTATTTTTTTGCGTTAATGTGATTCAACCACATTTCCCGTCTATGTTGATATCATCTGGGCCGTCGATGAATCAAAGGTGATCCATCCAAAGCTAAAAATTCTTCATCAGAAAGCCCGTTCCGAAGAGCTATATCAGCTTTACCATGGGACGATTTCATTCGGAGAAATAAGCGCTCTTAATGTTTAGAAAGTGTTAGTTTCGTTTCTTTGAACAGCTTTTGCTTCCAGGATTTATGTGAACCTTTCAGTGGAACGGGTTACTGCAGCAGATCTCTGGGCCAATGTCTTTTGAGTCGCCTCGGTGGAGAGAGTGGGTGGGTAACACTTGATAGGGAGAGGACTTCAGGATTTTTATGAGTGGAAAGTTTAGGATGGACACGTTGGAATCTGGATAATACAAAATCATTAACGAGTGGGATATTGAGGTCTTTACGGAGGTTGAGATTGGAAACGTAGAAGGGGGCATTGACTATTGTTCTTAGGACCTTGGATTGGAATGTTTGAATGCGTCTGATGTTTGATGTCTTCGCAGTTCCCCAGAGTTCTGAACCATATGTCCAAATGGGTTGCAGTAGCGATTTGTAAATGATCAGTTTCTTTTCAGTACTTAAATGTTATTTGCGGTTCAACAATCTGTAGAGTTGTCCAAATCGTCTCTTAAGTTCTTGTCTTTTAAGTTTTAAGTGATGTTTCCAGGTAGGTCGGTTTTTTTTTTTTTTTTTTTTTTTTTTTTTTTTTTTTTTTTTTTTTTTTTTTTTTTTTTTTTTTTTTTTTTTTAAATATGCATACATATATTTCTTTATTGATTGTCATATCCTGTATACCTAGGCGCACGGTAGTGCGCCAGGCCAAGTTCCGGCCTAAGCATACTGTGTATATTTTACATGAGGTCTTAGAGCCGATTTTTACCCTCTCATAACTTTCAACCAGGTAAAGATAAAGTTATGAAATTACTTCATAATCGAAATAAGCGATCGAAGATCGGGATTTATAGGATTCACTCACTCACTGACTCATCAAAATTATTAGGCACTTCCCATGATGCTAGAGACTTGAAATTTTGCAGGATGATAGATATGAGGGTGCCAGTAAAGGAAAAAATCGAAAAATCCTGAAAAGTTGTGTTTGACGCCGCTTTCGGGGCGGGGGCGTGCCAGTTTTGTACTTCCTTCGGAAATCCATTATTCCGTCAGCTCTATTACGCTGGAACAGCAACATTGCAACCCCAACTTCTAACATACTCAGTAATTTGTTGCTAATTTGTTACAGTATTTTCAAATTTGTTGCTCCGGCCGTTTCCAAGAAAACGTGGCTGTGCTACCGTAATATTACGCCAGCACAGCCACCCCCGTAACTTTTGAACTAATTGTCTGACGAAATTCAGACTGGTACCATAATTTTTTGCTCTAGAATGACACCAATCACGAATTTGTCGCTCCAGCCGTTTCCGAGAAAACGTGGCTGTGCTAGCATAATATTACGCCAGCACAGCCACCCCCGTAACTTTTGATCTAATTGTCTGACGAAATTCAGACTGGTAGCATAATTTGTTGCTCTAGATTGACACCAATCACGAATTTGTCGCACCAGCCGTTTCCGAGAAAACGTGTCTGTGCTAGCGTAATATTACGCCAGCACAGTCACCCCCGTAACTTTTGAACTAATTGTCTCACGAAATTCAGACTGGTACCATAATTTGTTGCTCTGGATTGACACCAATCACGAATTTGTCGCTCCAGCCGTTTCCGACAAAACGAGGCTGTGCTAGCGTAATATTACGCCAGCACAGCCACCCCCGTAACTTTTGAACTAATTGTCTCACGAAATTCAGACTGGTACCATAATTTGTTGCTAATTTGGTGCTCTAGATTGACACCAATCACGTATGTAACTTTTGATGTGTTCAATTACTATTAATTCGTACACCAATCAGGAAGTGTCTTTTTGATTTTGACCAAACTTGGAACACTGGTAGGTCTTGATCCGGGGAGTGTCGTAGGCTAGCTCAAAAACGTGTACCAGCTGTCTGTCTGTATGTTTATTCCTTATACAAATCCACACCGATTGACCGATTTTGACTAAACTTGGGACACATGTATTTCTTGATAGGTGGATTGTCATAGGCTAGGTCCAAGACGGCTACTGTCTGTTTGTCAGCCTGCTTTTTCCTTATTAAAATCTACACCATTTGACCGATTTTGACCAACTTGGCGCACATGTAGGTCGTGATCCGGGGGCGTTACAGGCTAGGTAAAAATTGTCTACGACTCACAGTTCGCAGGTTACATGTTCGAAACTCTGAACCTGAACAGTTACAGATTTGTGTTATTAGATTTTAATATTACTCACTTGGTTTCTAATTTATTTTTACTGTCCTCAATGCAGAAAGTAGGTGTAGCATGGCACGCCGGGTAACAGCTAGTTTAATTAATAATTAATTGGCTTTTCTTCTTCATTCATTTAAAATAATGTGTAATTCTAATATAAAATAATAATAATGTAATTTTTAAAAAAATAATATTTTTATATGCAAGTAACTACTATATTGTAAAAATTAACGATGCCTGGTTGATAATAATTTTTAAAAAATGACGGAAATTAATAATGGATAATTATGAAGTAAATTAAGGATGTTGGAGGTTATATTGAATTAAGTAACTCTTATTTTTCTTACAGGACAAACTTTCACATTTATTATTTGTTTTACATAAAGGAAATCTTTTAAAAATATGTTTGGGACAATACTGGTCATAAAAGAAAAATTTACCTTCTTTTTTTCCATCAACCCAAATATCACATTTTAAACTCGTAATAATAAATTGATAAGTATTTTTTTTCAATAAACAAGCTCATAATTCAAGTTATAAAAAGTGAACATTTACTTGTAATAGCAAAAATGAATATTCCAATGACTGCTGCCATGAAAATTAAACGTTAATGATAGGTTTATAATAGCCATTATTTGATAAAATGACAATGCCTAATTATTATTTCAAACGGGAACTAATTATTCAAATAAGCTTTCAGGATCACTCTCATTTCAAAATCTTCATCACTGAGCTTATGTCCTTTGGGAGTATTTGTCATGCTTGCGAATGAAAACAGTCTTTCAACTGGCGCAGATGTCGCCAGAGGCGTGTTAAATTTGAAAAACACATTTTTTATATATTTAAAATTATTTAAATTGCAACCCTGGACTTCTGCTTTCGTAAAAGAATCGTCACTTGTTGAGGTATCGACAATTCCAAAATCAAAGAAATCATTAAGTTTAGATCGGCGAGCTGTAGGTGTCCCCCCCGTTAGTGCATTTACATCTTCTAAAACTTTAAATTTCAAAAATCCAATAATTTTGTCAAGTTTGAAATCCGCATGGATATCACTCAACATAAATGATTTTCTATCATATGAATGTCAATTTCGAAATCGGAGGCAAGCAAGGGCAGCTGACTGCCTTTTAAAATTGTTGTCTATCCAGTGAGCAGTCACGCCAAAAAAAAAACTTCTGCGCTTTGCAGACCAGATATCGCCATTAGTACACACATACTTACAGATTCGTTTTACGTACACTATTTCAACGTAGCCTAAGACATTCCCCAGATCAACCTCCTTGTGTGCAAGTTTAGTCAAAATCGGTCGAACGGTGTGGATTTGTATAAGTAACAAGTATAAAGACAGACAGCTGGTAGACGTTTTTGACCTAGCCTATGGCAATCTCCCTATCAAGAAATACCTGTGTCCCTAGTTTAGTCAAAATTGGTCATACGGTGTGGATTTGTATAAGGAACAAAAATACAGACAGACAGCTGGGAGCTGTTTTTGAATTAGCTTACGACACTCCCCGGATCAAGATCTACCTGTTTGCCAAGTTTGGTCAAAATCGGTCAAACGGTCTGTTTTTGTATAAAGGACAAACAGACAGACTGACGGGATTTTGTATATATACAGATTAAAAAAAAAAAAATCATTCAATGAATAACTGAATAAATGAATGAATTCTTATTGAATGAAAATTCATTGAATAGTGATCCAACGCTGTTATTCATAGAATAAATAAAAAATCGGTGGATGAATAACTTAATCAATGAATAAATTATTATTCAATAAAAATTTATTTGAATGATCATTGAATAAAAAATGTATTGAATAATGCCCAACTCTGATTCCATTGCACTTTTTTTTATTTTCATAATTAGTAATAGAGATAAAATTTTAAGTATATTAGTTAAGATAATAAGTTAAGATAGTCCGCCATCGTCAGCGCTCTATTCCTCTTTGTCATGTATTACATGTCTACACACTTACAATAAGATTATTTTTTATTTTACTCCAAAATAAGAACTAGAAATAATTTATATGGCAAAACAACGTTTGCCGTGTCAGCTAGTATATATATGGGAAGGTGTTGTACCTTTGACCACTTTGCAAAATAATTTTTTTTTTTTTTTTTTTTTTTTTTTAAGCTTGAATATTAACGCTAAATTCATTTTTTTTTTTTTTTTTTTTTTTTTTTTTTTTTTTTTTTTTTTTTTTTTTTTTTTTTTTTTTTTTTTTACGGCGCAACGACATAAATCTTGGCCATTAGCGCCGACGTGGCCATTAGGACGCGAGAATCCTCTTTGACTTGAATAATCCAAAGTAGGTTACACAAACCCTCTAGGGAAGGAGCTAAAAACTAATTACACCACAATTTATAAAATGTTTACGACCTCCTGATCTCATCCTCTCCAAGGCTGCCAAAATGCATGAACCGCCTCCTTCCTAATGTAACACATTCGAATATGACGTGCTTGGGTGTCTCCTCCTTGTCCTTGCACCACGTACATACCGGAGAGGACTTCATTTTCATAGTATACATATGTTTTTTCATCGTACAATGGCCTGAGATCGTTGCAACCGTCTCCCTCAGGTCTCTTCTGGACATATCCAGAAAGATGTCCTTTTTACTTAATTTGTTAAGATCTATGAAGGACTTCGTATGGGCTATTTTCTGTCCCTCCCATAATTTTCCAAAGTCCCTTTTGGCTTTTGCCGCTATTGCTTCCTTGGCACAGGCCATTGATCATCCCACAAAAGGCACTGGACCCACAGGCGTCACTACCGCTCCTGACCCTGCCAGCCTGTCTGCCCTCTCATTACCCGGGATGCCTCTATGTCCTGGTACCCAATAAATGACAACCTTATTATTTATTGCTAGTCGGTTGAGCCTTGACTGACACTCGTCCACCACTCTTGAGGTAGTCTCCTGACTCCTTAATGCTTTGCATGCAGCCTGACTGTCCGTAAGGATATTAATCTTCTTCCTACGGACTCCCCTCTCGCTCATGCTGTGGGCCGCCGCTAAAATGGCGTATATCTCCGCCTGGAACACAGTTGGGGTTTTTCCAAGGGAAATTTGTAGCCTTAAGCCACCCTCACCCCCACTCCAGACCCCTGCTCCTGCTCCATGTATAGTTTTGGAGCCGTCCGTGTAAATGTTAGTGCCATTAGGTGGCTTAAAGATATCCTCTTTACCAGTACAGATGCCATGTATTTCTACTCCGTACCTCCTTGCAGTGCTTGACCTGCTCCTCATCATGTCTGACGGCATGCTTAGTTCAGGGATCATCCCTATCTTTGAGAAAATCTGGGAGTGTCCTATTTCCTGTTTAGGATTGCCTATGACCTCCTGTTTCGTCATTCTATATGCCGATTTCATTGCCTCCGCTTCGATGAATACATCAATTGGCAGCAGGTTAAGATTGGCCTCCATTGCTATCACAGGTGTTGACCTCATCGCTCCCGTGACCAATAAGCACCCCAATCTTTGTACCTTCCTCAATTTGGCGCTGAAGGACTTGGTGGCCAACTTATGCCACCATACCACGCACCCATACGTCATCACCGATCTTATCATTGCTGTGTAGATCCAGTGCGTTATACGAGGGCTAATGCCCCAGATCTTTCCACACAGGTTCCTGCATACCCACAACAACCTTATGGCTCTATTTGTGACTAGAGTGATATGTTCCTTCCAGTTTAGTCGCCGGTCTAGAACCACTCCCAAATATTTTACCTTATCACTACAGGGTACCACCTCTCCTCTGAAGCTCGGATTTCTCAGCCCATCCAGCTTCCTTTTATTAGTGAAGGGGACCAGTACCGTCTTCATAGGGTTGATACTCAGTCCCTTCTCGTTGCACCAGTCCGATGTGATCTTTAGTGCGCTCTCCATTAAGTCTGCCATTACCGACTGCACCTTGCCTTTGATGATAATAGCTATGTCATCTGCATACCCAATTGCCTTAAATCCCGCATCATTGAGTTTCGCCAGTAATGAGTCCACCACCATACTCCATATCAGTGGTGATAGCACTCCCCCTTGCGGGCACCCTTTAGTCGCCTTGACCTTGATGCTTCCGCTCCCTTTGGTAGCATGAATTATCCTGTTACTTAGCATGCCCTTAACCCATTCTGTGATGCACCTTTCTGTCCCAAAGACCTCAAGAGCGCTAGAAACCACATCAACCGATGTGTTATCAAACGCCCCTTCAATATCTAGAAATGCTCCTAGGGCTATCTCTTTGGCCTGTAGGGAATCCTCAATCTCGCTTACTACCGTATGTAACACTGATTCGCATGATTTACCCTCCTGATAGGCATGCTGATGTTTCAGGTTACCAACCCGAGGATTATTCATCCCCAAATACCTGTTTATGACCTTCTCCATTGTCTTCAACAGAAAGGAGGATAGGCATATTGGTCTGAAGGCTTTTGCCTCCTCATACGTAGGCTTCCCTGGTTTTGGTATAAACACCACCCTTACCTCGTTCCATCTGTCTGGGATATATCCCCAGGCTAAACTACTCCTGAATAGCCTGATCAGTGGACTGATCAGAAGTTCCATCCCTTTCTGCAACAAGGCCGGGTATATCCTATCACATCCAGGCGACTTGAAAGAATCAAAAGACCTAATAGCCCATCTTACCGCCTGAGGAGTTACTATCCTGTGGGCCTGTTTCCAATCGGGTTGTTTCCTTATCCAGCCAACCCTATTAGCCTGATCTTCATATCGTATGCACCCTGGAAAGTGCGCCCCCAGCAGCACCTCGAGTGTTTGCTGAGTACTACAAGTATTCCCATCGGGCTCTTTCAAAGACCCTAATTGGCAATCCGTGCCACTTTTAGCCAGGGCCTTATGGACCCTCGCCCCCGTACTGACTTCTTCAATCTGTTCACAGAAGTCTCTCCATGATTGTCTTTTAGACTGTCTTGTGAGCATATTATACTCGGTTAAGGCTTTCCTATATTCCTGCCAGCCACCATTCCTTTTCGCTTCGTTGAAGAGCCTCCTAGTTCTTTTCCTCGCCTCTTCCAGATTTCTGTTCCACCAAGGGACCTTTCTGAGATTCCTTTTCTCCGTAATGTTGCAGTTCTCCTCAAAGGACCGCTCGATAACCTCGGTGACCTTGTCATTCATAAGATCAATCTCGAGTGGATTGACTGCCGATGTAGGGCAGCTTTTCAGCCCCTGCTCTAGGTTCTGTACATACCCTCCCCAGTTGGTATTTCTTGGGTTTCTATATGTTAGGCTCTCCGTTAGCCTACCCTCAATGTCGAACCTAATGTACTTGTGGTCTGACCCTGAAAATTCCCTTGAAACATGCCAATTTCGTAGGCTGAAGCTTGCAGAGCCCCCTATAGCTAAAGTCAAATCGAGAACCTCTCTTCTATTCCTTGTCTCGAACGTCGGACTATTCCCCACATTCTTGACATTAATGTTATTAATAACTAAAAATTCAAACAGAGACTCACCTCTATCATTGGTATCCCTGCTGCCCCATATCTGATGGTGGGCGTTGGCGTCAGTTCCAATCACCATCGCCTTCCTCTCCATCCTTGCATACCCCACCAGCTTCTCCAGACTCGTGGTTGGGATTTCCTGATCGCCAGGTAAATAGGTGGTTGCCAACACCAGCTTCCGCCTGTTGGCTTCTACCTCCACTGCAATAGAATCTCTAGAAAATAGGAACCTCAGTGGAAAACATGTTATATCAGACCTAACCAAAATGCATGCTCTGGGATTATTACATTCATGCTTATAGATCTTAAACCCCTTGAATCCAAGACCCATAATTCTATTGTTATTAACCCACGGTTCTTGAATTAAAACAATATCAATATAATGACTCACCACGTACTGCTGCAGAGCTCCTGTGGCTGCCTTGCAGTGGTGAAGGTTCACCTGCAGCAGACGCACCATCCGTTGTTATGACGGGGGGGGGGAGGATCCTCGGCAGGAACGCCCTTTGTCGGGGCTTTCCTGCCTTCGGCCCTGGCTCCCGTGCCCGGCTCTGGGGAGACCTCGGTCCTTCCACCTCCAGTTTGGGAGCAACCCGGAGTTTGCTTGGACGGCCGCCTGCCCGAAGCAGACCGACCATCTTTCAGAACCCCACTGTCCCTCCTCTCAACTTCCGGGGGTTGGTCAGGCCTCCCCTCCCCAGAACCAGCCACGGCCTCCCGACCGTCACCTTCCTCTCCCTCCGGAGCTTGAGGCCCCTCCACCTCCATCTCATCCTTGTCCTCCTCCTTCTTCTTCTTTACCCTCACATCCACCCTGTGAAAGCCGTGGCATATCTTACCACCTCTCTCCTGAATTATCTGGAGATGTGAATCCGGAATGGACGCGACTAGGTACATTCCTCTCGGCAATTCCTTTACCCCTCCTGGAAGTACCTTCCACCTGCCCGTGTCAAGAGCGTTTTGTGCCCTTATATTCTTCAGTGCACATTCAACATTCCTGACTGGCTTTGGTATGTAGAAACCAATTATGTGGTACCCCTCTAGAAGCCCAGCATCACATACTTCTAGGTGGACACCCTCAAATGGAGTCATCTCCTTCACCTGCCCCTAAAAAAAGAAAAAAAAGGGGGGTAGCGTGGGTAATGGGAATCACGCACCCGGAGAGAAATTGGGATGGAGTTAGGACTGCAGGTTGGGATAGGTAAGGACAGGGTACGTTTGGGTAAGGGAAGAGAGGCCCCCAGGACCTCCCGGTTGGCTTTTAAGGCGGCCACCATCGCCTTGACACAGCTTCTTCATCGAGCCTGTGCGCATTTCAGTTGGTTCACCGCACCACCAGTGAACCACGCACGCTCTCTGAACACTGTCACTGCTGGTTCGCGTAGCCAATGGCCAATTGGAGTTCAGAACTTCTGAAAATCCCTCCCCCTATCCACCACCTCGGGGACGCGCCGGGTCGCCTGCAGCTCGGCACCAAACCAATTTAGGAGAGATAATATCCCGTCCAGGTCAGGTTGGTGACTCCCGGATATATATATATATATATATATATATATATATATATATATATATATATATATATGTAAAATATATATATATATATATAAAATATATATATATATATATATATATATTTCCATTACTCAGAAGCTTTTTTATGACCTCGGTTCACCATTTCGCTTTAGCACATGATTATGACACTTTATTGTCAAAAGGCACAATAAAAAGCCCCCAATGAAATGTTCGTTCAACAGAGCCAAACAGAATCTCGCGATGAATTATTGCGGTCAGGTAAATACTTCGGCATAATACGTGTGCTGTGGGAGATCGTACGCTTTATGAATTACCAATTTAATTAGCATTTTTTTGGTTAAAAAATTCTTTTATTGCTATCAATTCAAACCACAAGCATGTGCGATGAGCGGAAGAGAGATGGACTTTCTCAGTACACAATGTCAATGTTTTCTGAAGCCGCTAATTGACCTCCACGCCCTTAATAAACTGTATCATGTCGTTTGGACGTGTAAAGGCAATATTTGCAAGCGGAGTATTTGAACAGCACAGTATTGTTGACGAGAGATCCACACTGCCAAGGGATTTCACACTCCAACCTCTATTACTCCCACACATCGGCCAGTCTGACTTGTCGACAATATACGCTTTATGTTAAACACCTCTTCCAGTTGATAATAATAGAAACTACAACTTTGATTTCGCCTCAAAGGATCTGCATTATTTTAGCGAGTTTATTTACTGGTTTTAGTAGTAGACCAATCTTAGTGGTAGTTAACCACAATGAGCAACATCATTTTCATAAATCCAATATGGCTATTTTTAAAAACCATATTTGATTTTTTTTTTTTTTTTTTTTTTTTTGCTGTTGGCATCATTGGTGAGCTTAGGCGAAAGCTTGCTTACCGCCTCAGTGGTGTAATTTTCTTTAATTAAATATATATTATTCCCACAAATGCATATGTAGTTTCATTTTCTAATGTTTCCTTCAGCCGTAATGGTGGGACCATACTAACAGTGTCTCTGCAGTTCGTTTTGCTTACCCAAACAGGACCTTCTCCTTTGAGGTTGAATCTTTTTACAAACTCCCGAATGTGCTACGTTATGGTTCCTCGCGCTCCAAACAGAAGTCTTATTACTTCCCATTTTTGAATCTTATATTTTTCTAGTGAATAAGGGATGCAGTCCTCATAGATCAGCTTTTTCTTCTTTATCGACTGCTTTTACGTCCATTTTCTTAAAGATTCACCAATCCGGCCATATTTCAAAGAATGTTAACCCGATTTAAACCAAACTTGGATGGTCAATAAAGGACCTAATATGTCACATTTCTCTCTAATCGGGGTGTTTCTACGTGTTCTGGGATCGACGTTATATACAAAAACGTTTACATTTTATTTTTATTTTGAAACCCATTTTTTGCAAGTGCCTTTTGAGATAATACGATAGTCCTTTATATGATTAGAAAAAGGAGTCTTTCTTCTTTTGAAAGATTTCAATGACGTAAAAATCGGATTATCTCAAGGGGAGATATTGAATTTCAAAACGTCACGTTATTTTTTCGCTTACAAATTTTTAGTCTCTTCCAGACTAGGAAAAATCGTTATTTTTTGTTTTCAATGATATTCACTACATTAGGGTTTCTTGGAGTGCTGATTTTAAATTTGCTATTATTTTTTGTGTAAAAAAATGTATAATACTAGTTTAATTGAAAACGTAAAGCATATTTTTGAATTTATTTGACGAAACATAAATTATTGTTTAACAATTATATTTATCCTTTAATCAACTCGATAAAACAAATGAATTGGTAAAAAAATCATGTCGATATCATTTTCTAAACTCGATCTAAAAAATATAGCCCTTTCAACCTATTTTATTTTATTTCTCGGCTCCTAAGGCTCATTGGACGGAACGCTAGGACACGTGGCGACTATTTTTCGATGTAGAATCACAGAAAATAAAAAAATGGTCAAAATCGGTGACCCCATCGCTGTATACTCCCCTTGTTAGCTGTTTGTTTTGCTTATCCGAAATAGGACCTCTTCTTTGAGTTTGAATCTTTTCACAAACTCCCGGACGTGCTACGTTATGGTTCCTTGCGCTCCAAACAGAAGTCTTATTACTTCCCATTTTTGAATCTTACATTTCTCTTGGAAATAAGGGATACAGTCCTCATAGATCAGTTTTTTTCTTATTTATTGACTACTTTAGGTTGGTCCTCGTCTAAGTCAAACCGAATTGCCGGGTCCAATATAGTGCCTGAAGACGTTTTCTAGTTGATTATCACTATGTCGGCTTCAATTTGATCCTTGATCGGCGACACAGAGTACCTCTTCAAACACCTCTAACCCCGCTTTCGATCGGTACATGTCTGCTATGATGGTACGTATTTTATGGTATCTGTTAATCTTCATTAACTCAATCTTCCGGCAGGCACCCAGGATGTAGGGAAGGGTTTCAAGCTCGGTGCAAGCTCTGCAACGGAATCCTGAGCTCCTACCACGAAGAGTTCGTACGGGGATTAAATTACGAATCAATTTGATAGCCATGGACCACTCACAACTGGGCAATCTTGATTTAGAGGACAACCAGGAGTTTCCTTTCTTCAATTGTGAGTAAAGGATTAAACCTTTGCATTTTGAAGTGAATTGTAGTGTCATTTAGAAAGATGGGAGCTGACACAGTTAATACTTTTATATATACAGGGTGGCCCAGATAAGCAGGCCACAAGAGAAATAACTACTAAATGGTTTGAGATATTAAAATTTTTCAAAGGAGCAAAGTTGTAGTTCTCGTCAAGATCTATAAAATGGGGCCCTCGGAAATGAGAAAATAACACTTCTAAGGGCTCAAATAGGCCTTTGAAGGGAAGGGTTTCCTCTTTACCCATATTTTGCATTATATTTTAAAAATGTACTGACAAAGCAAGTGTGACTGACCAACACCGTGCAAACGGTGTTTGTCAGTCACAAATAAAAAAATATAAAATACGTTATATAAAAAAATACGTTATATAAAATACGTTATATAAAATACGTTATATAAAAAATACGTTATATAAAAAATACGTTATATAAAAAAATACGTTATTCATTGATTCACTGAATAATGAATGAAAAATTATTCATTATTCAGAATGAAATATCAAATTTATTCATTATTCATTATTCTGAATGATTTTTACCCAACACACAAACAAACTGGGTGGTTTACCCACGCGAGAACATGCCCGGTATAATTGTCCGTGTCAAAAACACGGTGTGCCCAAATCTAAGCCACAAAATGTACTGACAAAGCAAGTGTACTGACTAACACCGTGCAAACGGTGTTTCGATGCGTCAAGTAGTTGTCTGTAAAGATACGTTTTCATTTGCACATATTCCTCATCTGAAATTAAAAAAAAAGGGACTTGAATTTATTTAAATTGTATTTTTGTTACGGGAGGGCTAATTAAGCTTATTATTTGTGGTCTGCAATTTGTAGTAATTTGTGATATATATATGTATATATATATATATATATATATATATATATATATATATATTAATATATTTAACGAAAAATTTCAACCAAATAAATCAATTTTATTCAATAAAAATTTTCATTCAAATTTTTTTTTTTTTTTTTTTTTTAACCTTTATTGATAATTACAACAATATGTAAACATATTTCCAGTAATTTAGTTGGTATTGTAAAATTAACAATGTAAGGCGTGATGTGGGAATATGTACAATTACAAAACCCACAATAAATTTTGAGCATTACAGATGGCATGTTAAAACAAATTGTCTCTAGGCCAACGCCGCTTCAGCCTTCTATGAGGATTTTGTGGATTATGGAAGGAGGATAGAGAATTTATCAAAGGATTTGGATGGCCGGGAAGATTGGAATGAAACTTCTGATAGACTGATTTGGCCAGGGATTGGATAAAGGGGATATTGAAGTCATTATGGAGAGTTTGGTTCGAGACATAGTAAGGAGCATTGGATAAATCATTCAAATAAATAATTTTTATTCAATAAACGTTTTCATTCAAATAAATTATTTTTATTCAATTAAAATTTTCAGTCAATAAATCATTTTTATTCAATAAAAAATTTTCAGTCAATAAATAATTTTTATTCAATAAAAAATTTTCATTCAATAAATCATTTTTATTCAATACAATTTTTCATTCCTAAAAATCATTTTTATTCAATAAAAAATTGTATTCAATAAATCATTTTTTATTCAATAATGAATAAAAAAATACGTTATTCATTGATTCACTGAATAATGAATAAAAAATACGTTATTCATTGATTCACTGAATAATGAATGAAAAATTATTCATTATTCAGAATGAAATATCAAATTTATTCATTATTCATTATTCTGAATGATTTTTACCCAACACACAAACAAACTGGGTGGTTTACCCACGCGAGAACATGCCCGGTATAATTGTCCGTGTCAAAAACACGGTGTGCCCAAATCTAAGCCACAAACATACATCGTTTGGCCTGCCGACTTCTTGATTGTCTTTGTGAATGCTAATCTAATTTGAAATTGAACGCGTTTGAGTTCAATTGGAAAATCTGTGGGAATAATTATGGCTGAGAACTTGGAGTGAGAGAAAGCTTATTGTGTGAGAAAAACAGGAGATCGGCTTCGTTCTCATCCCTGGAAAATTCCTCCCGCCGGATGGGAATCGAACCCACCATCTCCCGCTTATGAGTCGAAGGCGCTAGCCACTAGACCACGGGAGGCCCTATCGAGTGATAATTTATGAGTTATCGATCACCAAGGGTTGAAAATAGTTAAAGTACTAATGTCTGTATTATAAAATGGTGATTGGTGGTAGAAAGGTGAAAATTTAGGGTTGTATATATATATATTTAATGCCAAATCATAACTACATAAAAATAAAGCATTTTGTCCAAAAAATAAAAATAAAAACTTTTTTTGGGGTGACCCACACTTATCACTAAGGGGTATGAAAAATAGTTAATATCCTATTCTCAGACCTACCGAATATACACACAAAATTTCATAAAAATCGGCCAAGCCGTTTCGAAGGAGTTCGGTCACAAACACTGTGACACGAGAACTTTATATAATTTATTAGGCATTGGTGTCAAGCACTTTATGGATTAACCTAAAGCGAACAAATACATTTATAACAAATGCGTGCTATCGGGTTTAGAGTGGACCAATGCCTTAAAATTAAATACAAACTATGCACCCCTTCGAGGAGTCCCGGGCGCAAGTGGAGTGATGAGAAGTGATGTTGGACCCCTTTGCCGCAAGTGTAGTGAAGAGCCCGAAACACCAGCACATCTGCTGGGAAAATGTCCACATAACATGCTTCTCATCACTCGTCGCCATCACAATGTCAAGCACAAATTAATGGAGCTTCTTGAGGAAAGAAATTATCGCTGTTTCGAAGAGGTCTATTGTATTGACTATCTAGGATCCTCCAGAGTTGCTGATATCGTCGCATTTAAACCGAAAAGCGAACTCGCTTATATTATTGACCCCACTGTGAGGTTTGAAACGAATAATAGCGAAGAAGCAAATGCAGTCGATAGAGAAAAAAGTTTGATTTACGGAAAATGCTTGACATTCTTGACTGAAAAATTCCAAGAATTCGGCAAAAGAAAATTCCCCGTTAAAGAGATATGGTTCGGAGCTCGAGGAACTATACCAAAGGATACAAGTACTTTCTTTCAGGAACTTGGCCTAGATATGAATATCCTCCGGATCTTAGCCGAACAAATACTAGTAGACTCGCTCGGAATTATTAATAATCACATCTACGGTTAAAAATGCAATTAATGGAGAACCATAATGAAACACAACGTGAGGCACAACCAAGCGTACATTATTGATCTTCAATACAACTTCCGTATCCCTGACATAACTAACCCTTTGCTTGAGACCACGAGATCAAATCAAGACATTTATCTGACGACTGATTTAAGAGCTGTGTCGCTTAGCAACCCCATTAATTTGGGCAGCATCACTTTAATTATTTTAATGAAGTGTTTTTTCTTTCTTTTTATATATATATATATATATATATATATATATATATATATATTATATATATATATATATATATGAATAAATATATATATATATATATATATATATATATATATATATATATATATATACATATACATATACATACATATATATCCCCTCCTCTCTTCCAGTTGTACACTCATAAAGAAACAATGTAATTTTTATTTTTTTTTATATTTAAAACAATGTTTCGATTACCTCAACTATCCTTATTGCAGTTCTTTTGAAGACATTTCTACAAAAACTAGCTTGCCCCACTCAACATCCAAGAGATGTCTCCTGAACTAATAATAAACTGGCAGGTTTCGAGTAGGTATCTAATTTTCAGCATGGGCGTATATAGGAAATAATTTCGGTGGGGGGGGGGGGCTGGTACCAATTCCAGGGCATGGTATACTAACATTCTAGAACTTGGAATAGTTTTAGCCAACTAAAACGCTACTCAAAATAAAGTATTTTTTATGAACTAAGTGATCGTATTTAATATTTTTTAAGGGGGTTTTGACACATTTTTACAGATCAAATCAAAATTTCGGGGGGGGGGGGGCTGCAGCCCTATCAGCTTCCCAACTTATATACGCACATGATATTCAGAGTAGATATAGTCGGAATATATTACAATTATAATTGGTCTCCTGTGCTGGACCAATGATGCATTTCCCCTCCTGTGATTTTTTTTTTTTTTTTTTTTTTCAACGGCGCATCGACATCTAGACCATTAGCGCCGGTCTCCCGTGTTAATTATTTTTATTGAGTAGTCTTGCACGATGACCAATCCTCTTTGCCTAAAAATACCCTTTTGGTTTAGATGCTAAATTTCGCTAGCCTTCTACATTTTTCCTACTGAGTAGAGTGGTAAGAGCCACCTGTGGAGGGTTAGTTGCTGCTAGATCCAGTAGCTCTGAATAATTCAAGGAGTTGTCTTGAGGAAATACTGCAAGATTAATGCTTGATATTTCCCTGTTCCTTAGGATAGCCTCCAGCGATACCCTCGCATTTTCTATTACGCTTTCCGAGCCTCTGGTCTTTCTTTATTTATTGTAGCTTTACACTCAAGAGGGGAACAAGGTCGACGCTTTATTTTATATTTTATAAATCTTTTTTTTAGATTATGTTCGCTTAACATTTTATTAGTAGGTGATGTTGAAAGACTCACTGAAATTTGTATTTTTATCTATAATTTAAAAGAGTTCTACCTCTAATCAATTTATTACTAACTAGCTGTTACCCCGTGTGCCATACTACACCTACTTTCTGTCTATGACTCTCCCCGTATCAAGATATACTTGATACCTAGTTGTCTATACCCAGTTACGAAAATCGGTCAAACAATGTGAATTTGTTTTAGTTCATAATGATACCGGAAGAGGCCAGCACGACAGCTCTTCATCTAACAGCTGACAGAGGCCAGTAGTAGTCGATTCAAAATGGCCTTGTTGAACAAAACTTTTGACCTTTTGACTAAATTTGACTATTTTGACCTAGCTTAGGAGATTTCAAGACCTACCTGTGTACCAAGTTTGGTCAATATCAGTCAAACGGTGTAGATTTGTATAAGGAGCAAACAAACAAACAAATACGTAAATAAACAGAAAAACAGACAGACACGTGATTTTTATATATTTAGACAAGTGAAAGTGTTCTGTTTTCTACAGTAGTGTGTATATTCTTAGAATTTCAAAGTTTATTCATAAAAATACTTGTGTGTGTATATATATATATATATATATATATATATATATATATATATATATATAAATACTTATATTGCGTGAAAAATGTCAACAATCGACAGTGATATTGTATCAAGACCTTTTTTTAACATTTTATTCAAATGTTTCACTTTATTGATTCAAAAATAGTCCTATTACTGAACCGTTAGATATTTTTATGCCGTGATAACATGTAAGCAATAACACAAAAAAAAATTACAACAGAACATTGATCCTCATCTCTTGTACGCTGTTCTCGCGCTTAGTTCTCGTTCTCTGACAGAAATAAAATTATTTTATTAAAATAAATGTCCAAAGGGTTTTAATTCAAACGACTTCCAACAATTTCTTTCTGTTACTTTTTATCGCTTGTGTACTGGACAATGGATTCCCACAGTTTGGGCAATAAATAATGAATAATTTATAATTTCTTCACACAAGGTACTTGAAAGTAAGAAAAATACATTCCATATTTTTTGACAAAAAGGAGCCAATCGTTAAACGTATCCCTAAATAAACTTCCACTTCATTTGCATCGGTTTAATGCTTACTAAATTTAGACGTTTTCCTGTAAGTAGTGAATCTTTAGTCCATTAAGGGGCTGAGGAAAAAAATTGTGAAAAACCTCTGATACATCGAGAAAAACAGAAGTGCGTAATTGGACGCCCAGAAAGTAGCTTTTAACAATAGCTTTAGTAAATTAAATCACTGTTTTCTTGAAGAAAATTGTATCTATTTTATGGTGGCATAATTAGTATTTAATCATCTTAAATAGTTTTTGAGCAATCCTTTCTTATTCAATTAAAAGCATGTCTACGCTAAAAAAATAGCAAATTGGACATAACTTCTTTTCCCTTCGGAATCGGACAATAATTCAAATGAACATTTTTGTTGGCTGTCTAGAATAATCTCCTAGAGTTTGGCTACGTAGACCTGAATCACCCTGTATACACATACACTTACGTTCCAATTATAACTATATTTTAGCACCCTTTTTTTTTCTTCATTTCTTTTCAGTACAATCTAAGCCGAGAGGGTATCAGTGACCGTTATAGAATCCGATAGGAAAATTATTGCACTACATACTAAAAACATTTTTCGTTGATATAATCACAGAAATTTACACCGATCTACCTGATGATACATCTGCGTTTTATTTCCTTTCTGATATTTAATATTTGACTACGGGATAATCAGTTCACTATAAGCTGCGGTTTACCACAGAAGAGAATAAATATAAAATACAGCAGAAATATAAATGAGCAATATAATAATTAAGTGAACTTTCGATAAATCGATTTCCCTGAAAAATGATTTGACTTATTTACAGTTCGACTTATATATCGACTTATCGAGGTTATAATTCCAATTAACTGCATGTAAATGGAAATAATGAATACAATCAAACGTGTACATTTTACTAATATATATTGTTCGTACATACATATAAATCCATATTGGCAAAAAAATGGTTAATTAAACTCATATTGGTTTTTATACATTCTTATGCGCATCAGACTGTTCAGCCGCTGTAAAATAATCCCAAATCTTTTATGAAAATGTTTTCATCCGTTTTTAATAATCACGATTGAAATGTTTCTTTGATGTATAAAGTTGTAATGGTCAAGGTGGTTACAGGTGTGGTCCCTGTGTATAAAACTCTTTTCTGGCTTCTATAACAACTTCTCGGCTCATTAACAGACAAGTAAATACTGAATGTACAAATAATATGCTTGTTACATATTGACAGGAAACATTATTTGAATAGGCGAATCTGAAGTCAGCAAGTTGATATAGTTACATGAGTGATAACTTTTGAAAGCAACTCATAGACGTAGAAGTCCTAAAACCATAACTCAAGTTTCAGTTTAACTTACTTAAATACTTTTGCATTTATTTCGCCTGGAATCCACTTATTACGCTTATTAATATACATATATATATTTCTGAGATAGATATGTTAATTTGAGCTTGGGTTATTTTAGATATTTTGTGGGGAGGATGGTAAATTTTCCAAAAACTCTTTAATGAGTGCAACGTCAATAGCTTGCGATCGTTAGGAGCTAAAAGAGAATGCTAGGAATGTATTAAAATTAACAACAGATTTTAAAACGTAATTATAATTTTTTATTAAATATAATTGTGCCGGATTTATTTAAATAATAAAATATATATTTATTTAAATAGTAAGTTTTGAGGAAGAGAGAGACGTGTGTATGAGATATAATATCTTGTGTAAAGTGTATAATAATGTGGATCATGTGCTGAATATTGGAAGACGCGATTGCCCCATAAGAAAACTAAAGACAAACTGAATGGGGATTATTGGATGGTAGAGAGAAGTTGCGAACCAACTCCTCCAGCAGAGTTAATGCTTGGAGGGCCTTTAGGACTCCGCCAAGAATTCCAATTACATATATCGCATTTATACTTACTTTCTTCACATCATTTATCAACTACAACAATCTCTCTCTCTCTCTCTCTCTCTCTCTCTCTCTCTCTCTCTCTCTCTCTCTCTCTCTCTCTCTCTCTCTCTCTCTCCTCCCCCTCCCTCCAAAGTGTTAGTGTTCTAAAATAACAAAAGGGCCTTGAAAATGAAGTGAGCATTTGTATATTTAATTTTTTTTTTTCTTTTTGGTTTGGGTTTTAGTAGATTGAAAGTTTCAGGTCGTTAACGCTATTTAAAAAAAAATTGTCGTTAAGGGATCTTTTTTTCAAACTTTTTGATACCAGGATCGATATAGGAAAAATTACAACACTCCCATGCTAACGATTTATATTGCGGCGAGATCAACTTAGTGGTACAGGTAATAATGTTTTTCTATTAATGTATTCGTTCGAAGGTTGGTTTCGGGTTCTCCCTTACTGGCCGCTCTTAACCAATGTAATTGCTTTGTTATGGCTTTTTTGGTATTATTTTTTTTTTCTTTCCTCTCGTTGCATCTACTGCTACGGTCCTAATATTGACTAATTTTAGGGAATTGAAGCTTTGACTACTTTGTTTAAAAATATGCTTACTTTACACATCTCCTGTGCTATTAATAACCCGTTTTTTTCTATAAAAACATTCAAATCTTGAATTGAGATGAATGCCTATTTATCCGCTCTTTTGATGAAGAGAGCGGCAAAGCTTTTTAAGTATTCTCTTTAAAAGGTCAATGGCTTAAATATTCATTCACAATTTCATTGAGAAGAAATTCTTATGAATGAAATTTTCTTTCGGAATAATAATGAAATATGATGAATATTTCATTTCACTTGAATGAGGGTTGAGGCTTTATCTTGTTTAATAAAGATTACGCCAAAATTAGGCTATGAAAAGCGCAAAAACATAAAATAATTAGTAAACAATTAATTTCTTTCATTACATGTTTGTATATAATATACATTTTTTTAAATTTCTTCTCTACAAGAAGATTTAAAAGGGTGAAATTTATTTATGATGTATTAAACTAACTACTGTTTAAAACTCAAGGCGGTATATGGCGTCAGTGAATTAATTCTCATGTCTTCATTTCGTATAAGAACTCGGCAGACTGGGATTTGAAGCTAGAGCTTCCCCCGTCTAGTACATAGCCCTATTACGCTGGAACAGCAACATTGCAACCCCAACTTCTAACATACTCAGTAATTTGTTGCTAATTTGTTGCTAATTTGTTACACTATTTTCAAATTTGTCGCTCCAGCCGTTTCCGAGAAAACGTGGCTGTGCTACCGTAATATTACGCCAGCACAGCCACCCCTGTAACTTTTGATCTAATTGTCTGACGAAATTCAGATTGGTACGAGAATTTGTTGCTAATTTGTTGCTCTAGAATGACACCAATCACGAATTTGTTGCTCCAGCCGTTTCCGAGAAAACGTGGCTGTGCTAGCGTAATATTACGCCAGCACAGCCACCCCCGTAACTTTTGATCTAATTGTCTGACGAAATTCAGATTGGTACGAGAATTTGTTGCTAATTTGTTGCTCTAGAATGACACCAATCACGAATTTGTCGCTCCAGCCGTTTCCGAGAAAACGTGGCTGTGCTAGCGTAATATTACGCCAGCACAGCCACCCCCGTAACTTTTGATCTAATTGTCTGACGAAATTCAGATTGGTACGAGAATTTGTTGCTAATTTGTTGCTCTAGAATGACACCAATCACGAATTTGTCGCTCCAGCCGTTTCCGAGAAAACGTGGCTGTGCTAGCGTAATATTACGCCAGCACAGCCACCCCCGTAACTTTTGATCTAATTGTCTGACGAAATTCAGATTGGTACGAGAATTTGTTGCTAATTTGTTGCTCTAGAATGACACCAATCACGAATTTGTCGCTCCAGCCGTTTCCGAGAAAACGTGGCTGTGCTAGCGTAATATTACGCCAGCACAGCCACCCCCGTAACTTTTGATCTAATTGTCTGACGAAATTCAGATTGGTAAGAGAATTTGTTGCTAATTTGTTGCTCTAGAATGACACCAATCGTGAATTTGTCGCTCCAGCCGTTTCCGAGAAAACGTGGCTGTGCTACCGTAATATTACGCCAGCACAGCCACCCCTGTAACTTTTGATCTAATTGTCTTACGAAATTCAGATTGGTACGAGAATTTGTTGCTAATTTGTTGCTCTAGAATGACACCAATCACGAATTTGTCGCTCCAGCCGTTTCCGAGAAAACGTGGCTGTGCTAGCGTAATATTACGCCAGCACAGCCACCCCCGTAACTTTTGATCTAATTGTCTGACGAAATTCAGATTGGTACGAGACTTTGTTGCTAATTTGTTGCTCTAGAATGACACCAATCACGAATTTGTCGCTCCAGCCGTTTCCGAGAAAACGTGGCTGTGCTACCGTAATATTACGCCAGCACAGCCACCCCCGTAACTTTTGATCTAATTGTCTGACGAAATTCAGATTGGTACGAGAATTTGTTGCTCTAGAATGACACCAATCACGAATTTGTCGCTCCAGCCGTTTCCGAGAAAACGTGGCTGTGCTAGCGTAATATTACGCCAGCACAAATTCGTGATTGGTGGTTAATGAACATAAACTTTTAAATAAGAAGAAAGATTTTTGTACCAAATGTTATCAAATTCGAACCATTTTCTTCTTAATAATTCAAACCCCCCCTAAAAGTACTTAAACGTTTGAATATAAAAATAAAAAACCTTTCTTAGCGAGTGTTTATACTTTAAACGGATGGCCCGTGTAAAATTTCAAATTTTTGTGTCAAGGCGGAAACTCTTTGAGGGAAAAATTCACATTTTATTTCTCAGTTTTAGTAATTCAAGGTCTGCCATGATAGTTGAAATTAACCTCAATTAAAAATAATACTATGAAATAGATACAGTATAGTAACAGCTGTTCTGTTATCGTCCTAGCAATGCATGCTACCTAGGCTTGCCTGCTCTAAACAACTCAAACTTTAAACCCCTCTAAAAATACTTAAAAATTCGAATATCAAAAAATTCTTTCTTAGCGAGCACCTACGTTCTATAGGGAGTGTCCTGCAAAATTTCAAAATTTTCTGTCGTGTGGTTTGGGCTAGGGGATGATAGGTCAGTAAGTGAGTGAGTGAGTGAGTGGTATTTGACAAATATATTGTAGATTTTTCAAAAATACCTATCTCTTTCCTCATCGTCCGAATCAATACACTCATCTTCTCCATCATTTTCACACATTTACTTAAAATGCCTCTTCATTATTTCTTGATTCTCTTCATATAAAATGTCAAACGGCGGTCGAAAGAAGACATTATATTTTAAATTTTTGTTACGTAAGTAGAGTGTTGAGAACACCCTAAGTCAGTAAAAGGCCCAGGAAATAAACAAATAATGTTTTTTTTTCTGCGAATGCAACCTCAATGTGAAGAGAACTACTCTTTATGAAGGTACCAAAGCGATGAAATGGATTGTAAATTTTTAAATTCAAAATATAGTGCTAATTAAGTCATGGGGTGCTTAAAACTCCCCACATCTCTACTTAAAGGTTAATATTATCTTTTGGTATTTTGAGAAAAATTAAAACACCGACGCAATGGCATACCGGAGAACGGGAGATTATAAGAATCAGCCTTCACAGGAATCTGACAGTACCTAGTAGCTACAGGAAATTCACCGCTTCCTCCCTCATTCTTACCTCTCTTAACTCGTCCACGTGATGTTATGTTTACATACCTGGTAACAACAACACTAGCAGGCTCCCTTTATAAAATACTCTTTTTAGCACGGTTACTCCCTATCTCCATAGGGAGAACCCGCTTATGAGGTTGACCTCATGACGCAATCCGGAAGTGCCGACTAGAAACTTTCACGTTTCAGACCCTATAGATCACGAAAATATAGGTGGCTAAAATTTGTATGTATATATATATATATATATATATATATATATATATATATATATATATATGCTTGTCTGTTCGCGCTCCTGACGGCTCAAAAATGGTCCGATTTTGATGAAATTTGGCACAAAGATCTGTCTTCTAATTTGAAAGGTCAAGTTCGTTAACCAGCAGAATCCGCCTACTTGAAGATAGTGTTTGGGGCGAAATTCGCGCAAAAAAAATCGTAACGCTTACGTTTTTGAGTTTATATGCTTGCAGGTACTTGTTTTATAGGTTTGTTAACATAAGAAAACGAATGAACCCATTTTTAAGGTGATATATGTAACCCTTTCTGAAAAAGTGGAATCAATGTTTTTGTAGGTCATTATTTTTTTGTGAGTACTTAGAATCGCGGGATTCAATTGAAATATTTTCTACATCTTGGAAATTAATCCCAACTAAGATGATTAAATTTTGGTTACATTTGGAGTTAAGGAAGTATGCGAAAAAAAATATTTTATTAATAGACGTGAAAAATTTTCGGATCTCCATACATTTTTCGTAAATATCTCGATACCGGTTGGGAAATCGTGGTAAGTGGAAAGTGACCATTCGAATGCTTACTAAATTCTCTACAAAAAATGTTCTGAAGCAATATTCGATGGGACAACGTCAATGAGAGATATAAGCGCTTAAAACTTAAAAAGTGTTTGTTTTGTTGTTTTGAAATGGGTTTTCTCTTTCTTTATCTCACTTTTTAATTGGTTGTTTCTAGTTTTAAATTGCATTTATCAGTAAAATTAGTATTGTAGTAAAATAAGCTAACAAACGGTGAAAGGTATTGGTAATAAGTTTGGAGTGGCTGTGGTAATCATGATGGCAGTGGCTGTCAGTTTCCTGTGATTTGTGATGCTAATCTATTCCATTTCTTCAAGATGTACTTAACCGCGCTAAGATGACGCAGTTCCTGCGAGTTGGACTTTTTCATGTTCTTAAAGGCCCATATACAAAAATACAACGAAAGCCTGAACAAATGAACAGTTGTCCCGCCGGGACGAAGTCATCCTATCCAGGATTCGTATTGGACACACCTTACTTACCCACACCTACCTACAAGTTTATTTCTTCATATGTTCTTATATACATATATATCACATTTGAAGTTGACGACTGACATTTAAAGAGTTTTTCGCCTCTGTTGCAGAACTCTATAAATTAAATAAATAAAAAAAAGAAATAAAGGCCCATAAATGTTGTTAAAGGCTAATGTACATTAAATGTTCTTAAAGGCTAATGTACATTAAATGTCCACAATTATCTCATTCAAACCGTAGTATCAATTCAAACAGTAATAATATAAACTTCTGGTTAGTGACAACGTTTCGAAAATCACTTCTCTTCGAAAATAAATCCTCCAGACTGCCGAATCACACAAATGTTGTTTTATTTAATCAAATTTCCAAAGGAATACTCAAAACGGAGATTATCTCTCAATTTCATAATGTAATTGAAATTCTAGAATAAAAAAAAAACAGCAAATAAATAAGAGTAATTTGTGTTTTTTTTGTGATATCATCAAAATTAAATGAAAATTATTCTTGATATTAATTCTTGCATAAAAGTTAATTACAGAACAAATAGATCGAAAATTATGAACGTTTTTACAAAAGGCTTCCTTGCAGAACACACTGACGACACCTAGTCACACAGGTGATGTGATGATGTGCCGACTAGAAAATTTTGCGTTTCAGATCCCCTTGAGATCGAAAATAATGGTGGTTCAAATTTATATATATATATATACAGGGTGTTCAAAACTCGATTGACACCCCCCCTTTTTTCCACAATTTTTGATATTTGCGAAACTTGGTGGGTCTTAACGTGGTGGAATGTACATTCATTGGACCCAATGCACGACCCCTCAACTTTTATTATTTAGGAAATTCCTCGCTGCACCCTGGATGTCGGCACTAATGGCCTAGATGTCAAGACGCCGTAAGAAATAAATAAATCGTCCAACACAATAATAATTGCTACGAAATTCTAATGATTAGGTGAGTTCTATTGCTTAAAATTTATTATTTTAATGCCTTTATAAAGTAATTGATTTGATTTTTAGGTGGAGCAAAAAGTTTAGAAAACGTTTATTAAGTTTTACGGAAGCGTAGACCACGTTGATCATAAACTTTTCTGAAAACTTCAAAAACAAAAGTGTGTTTTGCCCCATTCCTATTTACGTTTTAGGCATTTAAAGGTACTTTTTGGAAAGAAAATTTAATCCTCTACAACGATTATACCAATTACTTTCACTTTTAAATATCAAAAATTGTGGAAAAAAGGGGGGTGTCAATCGAGTTTTGAACACCCTGTATATATATATATATATATATATATATATATATATATATATATATATATATATATATATATATACAGGGTTCCCGTAAATGTCTAGTCAAATTGTGACCCCTGGGGGAACAAAAAATGTTCTATAACGATTTCCCGAATTCTCACCTATAAGGGAGAAATCGTCGTTTTATTGTTTTTTCGAGACAAACGTGGTTTTTGGAAAAATAATCGTTGTAGCTCCGTCCCAGGTGGTTCTACTAGAAAGGGAGTGAAACCAATCGAAAGGTGAGTAAATTTACTATAAGACTAGTTGGGAGTAAACGTAAAAATGATTGAATGTAAGTATGTATATCTTACCAAAAGAAAGATATTCTAAATTCTAAAACAGTAAGTAAATAAAATACACATTTATTTTGAATTTATTAATTCAGGTAACTAATACTGGGTAAAGGAAGCGGCCATTAAGGAACCCCAACTATACATTAACCTCAAAATTATTATTTTTACCTAGCATTTGAAAACATTTGTACTGGACTATGTACATCTTATTTATGAGGGATAGAATTTTTAATTACCACAACAAAAACGTATGGGCTCACGAGAATCCCTGTGAGTTTCATAAGCGTAGCAATCAGTATCAATTCAAGGTAAAGCATTTGTTTTCTAAATATAAATACCTGTAAAAGTGTGTTCAAATGCGTGCGTGATCTAGGTAAAAATAATAATTTTTGAGGTTAATGTATAGTTGGGGATCCGTAATGGCCGCCTCCTAGACCCAGTATTAGGTACCTGAATTAATAAAATCAAAATAAATTTGTATTTTATTTACTGTTTCAGGCATTTTTTTTATGTTCGTGGAAGTAATTTTCTTTTCACAGATCCATGTTTTTTTTTAAAACTTTTGTTTTAAAACCGTTCAAATACTTCAATAAAGGGTTGTGATACATGAATGGAAAGATAATTAAATGGGGAAGTTTTTCTGAAACCCGGAAATGTCTAATTCTGCCCATTGAGGAGTAACGCTGGAAAGAAATATCAAGAAAATGTCAGGAAATTTAGAATAGCTTTCTTTTGGTAAGATATACATACTTACATTCAATCATTTATACGTTTACTTCCAACTAGTCTTATAGTAAATTTACTCAGCTTTCGATTGGTTTCACTCCCTTTCTAGTAGAACCACCTGGGACGGAGCTACAACGATTATTTTTCCAAAAACCACGTTTGTCTCGAAAAAACAATAAAACGACGATTTCTCCCTTATAGGTGAGAATTCGGGAAATCGTTATAGAACATTTTTTGTTCCCCCAAGGGTCCTCTATCACCCCTCACAATTTGACTAGACATTTACGGGACACCCTATATATATATATTTTAACGGGGGTCATTTTCGGAGTCTATTAGGTAAGATCGATAAAGATTTAAAAATATTTTTAAGTATTAGGAATGATATCGAAGTTGGTATCATGGGCCTATAGGAATAGAAAATCATTTCGGGAGGGGTGGGTAACATTTGGGGGGGGGGGGGGGTGAGGCCTTTTCCAGGGTATGGAATACTAACAATTTAGAACTTGGAATAGTTTTAACCAACTAAAACGTTATAACACCAAGGTTCAAGTATTTTGTATAAACCAAGTGGTCTTAGTTAATTTATTTTTGAGGGTTTATGCCACATTATTACCAACTCAAAATTTCGTGGGAGGGGCGTCTGCAGACCTCCCAGGCCCCCCTTCCTATGCCCATGGATGTTACTAGGAAGGATATAAGAGGTGGAATTAGGAAGGGATTTAGAAGGAGGCATTAGGAAGGTTATCAGAGGTGGTATTAGGAAGGATATAAAAGGTAGTATAAGGGAAGAATAAATAATAAATAACTATGACATTGTTTAGTAATTTCTTAAATAATGTATTTTACTGATTTAAGGATAAAGTTTTATTCTATTATCACAAAATATTTTGGATAAGAATTATTAATTTTTTTTTTTTAAATTTTACGTTCAAACAACAGTAATTCATTTAGCAAAAACAAAATATTTTAAAACTAATTTTTAATGTAATTTTTTTTTTTTTTAAGTTAACATTATTTTTTAATACAATGCAATAGCACTAACACAATATATAAATACTCAAAATAATTTAAAATCATGTAATCTAATATTATATGTATATGTACATATGTATTTAAGTAAATAATAAAAACAACCTTATATTAAGCATAATTTAATGTTAGTATGTAAACATATAGGCAATAAGGTAATATAATGCGATGTAATAATATATACATAAAAAAGAAGGTAATATAATGCAATGTAATAATATATACATAAAGAATAAGGTAATATAATGCAATGTAATAATATATACATAATATACATATATAGGCAATAAGCTCATATAATGTTCTGTAATAACTATATAAAATATAAGGTGTACTTCGGCATAATGCAGAACACCAACAAATAAATAAACTAAAGAAATAAATAAATAATAAATAAAGAAACAACAAAATACCTAAATCGATCTACTGCTTCTCTCAGAGTCTTCTTCTTGGATTTGACATCCTCAATCACATTCTTCAAAGCCTCTTTGGAATAAATACTGTTTTCCTTTAAGCCAAGAGGGCACGGGTATAATTGATGCATGTCCGAACTCACCCCACGGGGCAGGGAAAATTTCGGGGGGGGGGGGCTGAGACCATTTACAGGGTATGGAATACTAAAAATTTAGAGATTGGAATAGTTTTAGGCAACTAAAACGTTATTTTTATTTATTTATTTTTTTTTTTTGTGCATCTACGGTGAGTGGTCATTTGCACCTTAAAACGTTATTACACGTAAAATAAAATATGTATTATGAACTAAGTGATCTTATTTAATATATTTTTAAGGGTTTAATGACAAGTTTTTATCAAGGACCGAAATCAAAATTAAATGTTTCCTAAAAATGATTTAATTAAAAAAATGAAAATTACTTCATAATTTATATTTTTAAAATTAATAATTAACTGTTATGAAATAATTTTTATTTTTAAGTTCTTAAAATAAAAATTATTGGAAAATTGTTTTAAAAAAATAATGAAATATATCAATTACGATGGAATTTTTATTTTTAATTCACAATAATAAAAATTAAAGGTAAAGTGAAACTCATTTATTAAATATCTCTTATCCTCGGAATAAATCAATAAATACTTGATTTGAAACCTTTTGATTAATAGAAGTTATTTGCTTATGTCAGTGAATCAAAGTTCCTCTAAATCCAATTGATTTGTATGAGTATATATTGTATATTATAGACTTCGTTTTTGTGCATTACTTTCTATTTATTATAGCATTAATTTTTTTTTATTATTTAAAATAATGTTTAAAGTTAAAGAAAAAAAAAATGTTATTGAAAATTGTTATAAAAAAATGTCGAAATAACATTATTCAAATAATTTTTATTTTTAAGGTTTTGAAATAAAAATTATTAAACTTTTTTTTTTAAATATTAAAATATAATATATTTTATATCTAATTGATATTATCAATTACGATGGAATTTCTATTTTTATTTCCTAATAATAAAAATTAAAGGTTAAGTGAAACTCATTTGAAATAAAAATAGTTATTTTCGGTCTCTGGTTATTACCATGAAATCAAAATTCCGGGAGGGGCTGCAGCCCCTAAGCCCCCCCCCCTTATATACGCCCATATAAACAATAAGAAAAATTAGGGTTTAATTACATACACAGACGTTTCATCATCTACGAAAATCATGGGAATTACAACTCACCTTAAAATATTCGTTACTCACTTCAAAGTGTTCTCAGGGCGATTTCGGCTTAAATATATAGGAAAAATGGAATATCGGTCGTATTTGTTGAACCAATTATGACCTTAATGAAAAAACTTGCTCAAGGTCACGTGATTTCCTGCGCTATGCGTCCGAACTCGTGGCGTAATATTATGCTTGCACAGCCACGTTTTCTCGGAAACGGCTGGAGCGAAAAATTCGTGATTGGTGTCATTCTAGAGCAACAAATTAGCAACAAATTCTCGTACCAATCTGAATTTCGTCAGACAATTAGATCAAAAGTTACGGGGGTGGCTGTGCTGGCGTAATATTACGCTAGCACAGCCACGTTTTCTCGGTAACGGCTGGAGTGACAAATTCGTGATTGGTGTCATTCTAGAGCAACAAATTAGCAACAAATTCTCGTACCAATCTGAATTTCGTCAGACAATTAGATCAAAAGTTACAGGGGTGGCTGTGCTGGCGTAATATTACGCTAGCACAGCCACGTTTTCTCGGAAACGGCTGGAGCGACAAATTCGTGATTGGTGTCATTCTAGAGCAACAAATTAGCAACAAATTCTCGTACCAATCTGAATTTCGTCAGACAATTAGATCAAAAGTTACGGGGGTGGCTGTGCTGGCGTAATATTACGCTAGCACAGCCACGTTTTCTCGGAAACGGCTGGAGCGACAAATTCGTGATTGGTGTCATTCTAGAGCAACAAATTAGCAACAAATTCTCGTACCAATCTGAATTTCGTCAGACAATTAGATCAAAAGTTACGGGGGTGGCTGTGCTGGCGTAATATTACGCTAGCACAGCCACGTTTTCTCGGAAACGGCTGGAGCGACAAATTCGTGATTGGTGTCATTCTAGAGCAACAAATTAGCAACAAATTCTCGTACCAATCTGAATTTTGTCAGACAATTAGATCAAAAGTTACGGGGGTGGCTGTGCTGGCGTAATATTACGCTAGCACAGCCACGTTTTCTCGGAAACGGCTGGAGCGACAAATTCGTGATTGGTGTCATTCTAGAGCAACAAATTAGCAACAAATTCTCGTACCAATCTGAATTTCGTCAGACAATTAGATCAAAAGTTACGGGGGTGGCTGTGCTGGCGTAATATTACGCTAGCACAGCCACGTTTTCTCGGAAACGGCTGGAGCGACAAATTCGTGATTGGTGTCATTCTAGAGCAACAAATTAGCAACAAATTCTCGTACCAATCTGAATTTCGTCAGACAATTAGATCAAAAGTTACAGGGGTGGCTGTGCTGGCGTAATATTACGCCAGCACAGCCACGTTTTCTCGGAAACGGCTGGAGCAACAAATTCGTGATTGGTGTCATTCTAGAGCAACAAATTAGCAACAAATTCTCGTACCAATCTGAATTTCGTCAGACAATTAGATCAAAAGTTACAGGGGTGGCTGTGCTGGCGTAATATTACGCTAGCACAGCCACGTTTTCTCGGAAACGGCTGGAGCGACAAATTTGAAACTAGTGTAACAAATTAGCAACAAATTACTGAGTATGTTAGAAGTTGGGGTTGCAATGTTGCTGTTCCAGCGTAATAGGGCTCTAGTACATGCACTAGTGCATCCCCTAGTACATCACTACAGTGTACATCCCTTCCTGACCGACCACGATACATCAAGTTTCTCGTTTCAAATTGCAAACGAATTAATGATATTGGTTCAGCTCAATATTTTCATTTAAAGCCTCAACTTTAGGTTGAGAATACTTAAAAATACTGGAAAAATGTATATGTTGCCCTATTAGTATGGTATAGAGACTATAGCTGATAATACAACTTTGGAAAAAAGGGCAGGCAGACAGATAGAATTTTTTGAAGGCTGGATTTGATATTTTTTATGTATAAAAAGAGAAAATGTAATGAAACCAGTCGATTTAAACAATGTTATGACTACATAAATCACTTTAGCTTAAATACGATGGCATGCCGTCCATCTCTAGTTTTGGCATAATTTGATTTAATTAATTTTCCAAGCCTGGAAGTGTAAGACGTATCTTATGAAGCCGGAAGTATCTGTGTCATACCCGAAACTTCATGGGTTCTTTTTTTTTTTTTTTAAATAATGATTGGAAAATTTGTTTAAAACTGATGCTGAAAGATTGCAATGTGCGAACCTAAGTAAAAACTGCAATTTGATGTAAAATCATAAGTTAACTGTTAATTCAATTGTGGCTATAAGGACGGAAGATGCACAGCTTGCCAGGAAGATAAGCAAATGGGAAGAAAAAGTCCGACTCCCGCAGTCTGAACTGCGTCATCTTAAGGTTTACATAAAGTTCGTCTTACTAGTGTTATTTGGAAAGCTTGGAATAAATTGGCAAAATATAGCAAATAAAGTAGTCAATGTGAACGAATGGTGTAGAAAAATATGTTTTATGTTTAGTAAAAGTCCTTTGGTTTTCGAGATATTCGACATTTTCGAAAATTCCGTAAAAATACACCCTTTACCACTCTTTTTGGTGCCACGACTCCAAATGAAAGAATTTTTTTCACTCTGTTTTTGGAATTGTATTCCTGGATAAATGCGCCATGGTTTTTGGGGAGCATGCATAGTTTTTTAAAAAGAAACAAAGATGTAACTCCAATTTCATGTTTTGATTAATCCAATTTCTTTCCTAAGTTTGACCTAGCGTGGTGTAAACAAAATAGACATTTCTAGTTGGCACTTCTGTATGGCGTCTTAAGGCCTACGTCTTCAACGTAGGGGATGAATAAAGGAAGAGGGGGGATGAATAAAGGAAGAGACTGCAGTAAAAAAAGATTGAAATAACTTTAGGCCGACCATGCTATGTTTTTAATAACTTACATATTCAGGTATAAAATAAAGAAAAATGACAACACCTCTAAGATGAATATAAAACAGTCTGATAGTATTAAATATTTTACAATAAGTGTGTGAATTGGTATGGTGTGTTTCTGGCGAAAAACATGAATTTTGTCTTCGAGTGTTGGATAAATGATCTTAAACAAGAAGGTTCGATTTTTATAGGAATTTTATTGTAAATGAATACGTTAGTTTTTGCTTGGCGGTATTCTTCTCATTAATAATGACAGGACATTTACAAAGATAGGTAAAATACCTTATTTCAAATTTCTCTTAACAGACAATAAGATATGAATGGAGAGCCATTTTAACAATAAGAAAAAGAAGTTTTTATTTGAGAAAGAATTTTTATCTTATTGGATTTGCCTAGTAAGAATAAGGCTACTCAGGTTTTGGAGATGTCATGACAGGACACCGCTGTCAAGAAGGGGGAGTCAACACTATTCGTGGAATTCCAATTTCAACAAGAAACTTATTGCTCTTTCTACTCTTACAGAATTTACCATCACAAATCACCTTTTTTTATTACTTTCATCTTAGACAATTCATCCGTTCTCTAATAACTTGTTGAAAAATCGCTCAATATTTTATTTGATATTGCAGAAGTTTAACACATTTTTTTGGTAAAGCATATCTTTGAAATAAACGCAATTCTAGTCCATAAAAAAGAGTACAAGACTAAATGCGAAACTTTTTATTTAATCAAATGATGTTTATATGCATCTGTATATTTATAAAGTTAATATTTTCTTAGTACGAAAATAATCCAGTAAATAAAAATTTAATATGCTATTGTAATGATATATCACCTACGTTGCTTTGGTATCAAGAAAGTTGCGTTTTTGGTGAGGAAAAATTACAAGGAAAAATGAGATCCTAAATTTGTTTAATGAGGATTTGAAATCTCTAAATTGAATAGTTCCTAATATTGGTCTTCAATTGAATTAAACCAATAGTTACGAAACTTAAGCACTTTTTTCCGATTGTGAACTCTAAATTTGCTTCTGAAGGTTTACGATAAAACAAGATTACTTAACCTGAATACATCTTAATTTTGAAGTTACTCTATAATTTGGTTGAACCCGATATCAAAATGTCCACTAAAAGTCTATGAGGGTACGTAAGTAGACAGTCTAATAAGTTGTTTACAATTAGTTTCAACATTAAATTAATTAGCATATTAATGAATAGTGTGCCCGGTGGTCATATCGTCTCTACCATGTCAAACTATCGAATATGAAAAATCTCGTTTTTCAGATTCGAGACTTTGCTCTTGGATTGTGGACGATACAGATTGTCATATCTCTAACCCCTTTAGAATAGCCTTTAATGCATTGAATAAGGTCATCGAATGAGGTAATTTCTCAATATAATACTTCGTCAATGGATAGAATATGTTCATTCCCTAGTTTGCTCCGATTTGCATATTCGATAGTATGACATGGTAGGGAAGATATTATGGGTCAGCCAGTCGCCCTTCTTCGCTTCTTGCCTTTTCGCCCTCGCTCTTCAAAGCTCACCAAGAAGAAAGAAAAGGTCGATTCTTTAAAAAAATAAACTAAATCGGTTCAAGATGTTAGAGTGTACTCTGTTTCAAGTTAAAATTGAATTACGCCACCAATCCTCGGGATTGGTTGTTACTTCTACTTGGAGCACTCAACAGAGATGCTGCATCAGGTTACATATTTATTATTCATCAAGATCAATAAACAAAAATGTGAAGTCTATGTTTATTTATTGAATAGTCTATCTTGCATACACAACACTCTTGATGAAAATGCATTAAAAATTTAATAATTGTGCCTGCTTATCATTAAAATTATAATTTATTTAATTTTAACGTCCATTGTTATTAACTAAGAATTTTAGGACGGGTGTCTATAGGTTACCACACTTTTCTAGCCAGGCTAGGGCTGATGCTTTTTCTTTTTCTAAAGAAAAGCCACCACCCTACAGTGGGCATCGAACCCACGACCCCTTGCAAGAAGTGTTAAGTGATCACGCCTTAACTCTCATGGCCACCGAGCCTCTTTAAAAATATAAAAAGAGCCAAACTATTCATATTTTTTGCTGTTATATATATACGCTTTTTTAATCGAATCATTCAGGAATGTAGTGTCTACTACACACCTTCCGAGGAGTGTGCTTATATATTCTACTCCTGCGTGTCCAGGTTTTTTTTTTTTACCTAACGTGAGCACTATGTTGTGTTGACGGAAATATTTTGATATTTATTAACTCTTTTTTTTTTTTTTTTTTTTTTCTTTTTTTTTTTTTTTAATATTAAAACAATATTTCAATTTCATCTTCTAAATGAAAATTTGTATTTCGCAAGCCTATAGATTTTTGATGAGGTCCATGTCAAACTCTCATCTTGAGCAGGAATCCATAGAGATTCTAGGATGGCAGAACAAAGAGGCAGTAGCGGGGGTTTTGTTGTTCTATCCGCTGGAAGATAAAGAATAGCTCATTCTCATGCAAACTCCCTTTTCATTTGAAGAGAATAGAGATGGTGTACAAACCCTCCACCCACGCCTGTCTATGTCGGCTCACAGGTGGTATGGCTGGGCAGTAGTTCTATAAACCATCCGCTCTTGTCTATTTATTCCCCTTACAGGTATCTGGCATTATATCGCTATTAACCCTTTAACGCACAGAGGGACATATATATCCCACTTAAACCCTCTGCCTGTGCAAGGTTCTGAAGGAGCTCAAAAATTAGTAAGATCTCTCAGAGGAACATATATGACCCACCCTATTACTTGCAACCAAATTTCTTTCTATACAATAAGTACAGATTGCCAGGTGTTTTTCAATGCCCTAAAATAAAAATAAAAATAAAACTAACTGTTTTATTAGAAAAACGTTTTGTGCATTAAAGGGTCAAGGAGTATTCTGACAAGCTTTTAAGCTTTATGATTAGTTATCCCTGAATCGTCAGGGGAATTTGCACAACTATATGTATCCGTAGAAACATCTAACGACAATGGGCAACGGCTTGTAAAATTTGCTGCGATCCATGGTTTGGTCATCGGTAGGACTATGTATCCGAGAAAGAAAATACATAGAACACCTAATGGGATGACAAATAAACAGATTGACCATTGTCTTATAGTCTCGCCTCATAGATCAGACCTGATTGGGAGGAATGCGTGCAACGAACGGAGGATAGAAAAGAGTGTCCTCCATAGGAAGAAATTAATTTGGGAAAATAAGAAGATGGAGAACATTGAATCTCACCGGATAGAGCGTAAGAGCCGTTTGTTATTTCACAGAGTTAACGTGGGGAGAGCAGTCTTCTAACCAAGAGTTACAAGCTCCGGATGAAGATTGGAACCTTCTCTCAACAAACAAGGAAGAGATTCTGGATAGGTGGAGGAGTCAAGACCTACAACAAGAAACAACCACAAGATACAATAGCGAGACTAGAAGACATTCCAAATGATTTTGATCCACCGGTCGACGGGAAATTTCATGATGCAAAACCTGAACAACAAGGCAATGACAAGATGACACTCAGGCTGAGTTTCTCCATTATGATGGAACAGGGCTGCTAAAAGAACTCCACAACTTTATGGCCTTATAAGAATAAGAATGGAATGAGTATATTATCGCTAAATCGTTCTCCTTTCCTACGCAAATGAAGTCCTCTCAAATGTAACTCTACGGGAGGATTGGCAAGTACCAGGCGGGATTCAGTGGAGTTAGGCCCTCAGATCAAATCTACCTGAGGATGATCCTGGAAAAATGCTATGAGTACAAAATAATTACGCATGAGTTTGATCGAACCCTGCTCGCTAATGTGAATCTAAGATATCTATAACCTTCATCCATCTGCCATGGCTTACACTGCCAATTGGCTATCGCTGTTTAATCTACTCACTATATATATATATATATATATATATATATATATATATATATATATGTATATATATATATATATATATACATATAGTGAGTAGTTTGTACCGTTTTCACTACATCGTAGTGAAAACGGTACAAACTTATGCTGCTAGGATATTTTCATTTAACTGAAACCAAAGGATCGAACATTGCCTAAAGGGTGCAGACAAATATATTTGGGCAGTATTACATTAAATCAAGACAGGAAGATCTGATACATGAACCCTTCCAACCCACCAATGACCCAATGTGACATGAAATAGTCCTGGTATTTATCTCTATTTATATTCCTGGTTTAATAATGAAATAATTTAGGTTGGAAATATTTAGAAATAACCTATTACAGAAACAAAGTACTCAATAGGAACTTTATAAATTTAAGGTATTTATTTCCTGCGAAGCTTAAGTTGTTGACTTAGAAGAAGAATGTAAAAGTTGTCGAGGAATCCAGAATTAAACTCTGAAAAGCTGACGTGCAGCAGAAATAGCTGGCTTAGCCTGACATTCCAGAGTAGAAAGGTAGAAAGTAGCCCTTCCTTTGTGGTTTCCTTTGTGATAAAATAAACATGATATGAGAAAAATATGTAGGCTTTCTGAAATAAATTGTATACCTCTGTTATGGTTAATTTTTTTCTCCAGACCTACAACTAACCTATGAAAGGTAACTAAAAGATCAAAGGCAGACCAAACTGCGTTATTTTAGTGTGTTTACATATAATGCTAATTTCTGAAATTTTTTAGAAATCTTAGAATATAATTAACCTGGACACGTAGACAACGGCCTTGGCCCCGTTGAATTCACCGGTTCCCATTGATCACCGAAGTGTAGCAACGTCGGGCTTGGCCAATACCAGAATGGGTCGCTGACCGCATGCTATTGGTGATAGCAAAGGTTAGCAGCCAGTAGATCAGAGTTGGGCAAACGTTAGCGCGCGCTAAAAGCTGACACCTCTCCGCTAATTTAGCGAAACTGTAGAAAGCCAGCGCTAATAATTAGCGGTTTGCGGCGGCAGTGCGCTAACCGCTAATCTAGTTATGAAATATGGTAATTGCTGAAAGCTTAAGCTATAGTTACAACATTTTGTTATCTCAAAGCTCACTTCCGGTCTGCTCTGAGCACCCTCTCTCCTGTTCCACTTCCGCTTCAATCTACAGGATTTCCGATCACATGAATGTCAATTTCGGTTACTTCCGGTCGACTCATGCATAACACTGTGTAACTCCTGTTCGATCTGGCTCACTTCCGGTCACTCACAGACAATGGCACACTCTGACACTCCTTAATCTAGGTTACTTCCGGTCCTATATTCATCCCTGGGTCGTTTCCGGAAGTACCCCAGGGCCTTCCAGGCACTCATGATAGACCGGAGGTGAACCGGCAGTGACCCGGAAGTAATTGTAAGCAACCGGAAATGAAACCGGAAGTGGTCCGAAGTTGTCCGGATTCATCCGGAAACTGTCCAGGAGTAATTTTGGTGACCCGGAAGCCATTTTGAGAACCCGATGTGAAACCGGAAGTGGCCAAAAGCTGCTCAAATTCGGCCGGAAATGCCCCAGGGATTTTCAAAATGGCTTCCGGGTCACCAAAATTACTCCTGGACAGTTTCCGGATGAATCTGGACAACTTTTTGCCACTTCCGGTTTCACTTCCGGGTTCCTAAAATGGCTTCTGGGTCACCAAAATTACTCCTTGACAGTTTCCGGATGAATCTGGACAACTTCAGACCACTTCCGGTTTCACTTCCGGGTTCTCAAAATGGCGTCCGGGTCACCAAAATTACTCCTGGACAGTTTCCGGATGAATCTGGACAACTTTTGGCCACTTCCGGTTTCACTTCCGGGTTGCCAAAATGGCTTCCGGGTCAGCAAAATTACTCCTGGACAGTTCCGGATGAATCTGGACAACTTCGGACCACTTCCGGTTTCATTTCCGGTTGCTTACAATTACTTCCGGGTCACTGCCGGTTCACCTCCGGTCTATCACGAGTGCCTGGAAGGCCCTGGGGTACTTCCGGAAACGACCCAGGGATGAATATAGGACCGGAAGTAACCTAGATTAAGGAGTGTCAGAGTGTGCCATTGTCTGTGAGTGACCGGAAGTGAGCCAGATCGAACAGGAGTTACACAGTGATATGCATGAGTCGACCGGAAGTAACCGAAATTGACATTCATGTGATCGGAAATCCTGTAGATTGAAGCGGAAGTGGAACAGGAGAGAGGGTGCTCAGAGCAGACCGGAAGTGAGCTTTGAGATGACAAAATGTTGTAACTATAGCTTAAGCTTTCAGCAATTACCATATTACATAAATAGATTAGCGGTTAGCGCACTGCCGCCGCTAACCGCTAATTATTAGCGCTGGCTTTCTACAGTTTCGCTAAATTAGCGGATAGGTGTCAGCTTTTAGCGCGCGCTAACGTTTGCCCAACTCTGCAGTAGATAGTCCGGCGTTATTAGCCCACTCGTTGATATGCCGTTAAAAACTGGACTCGTAAAGTGAGGTAATTTTTGTGTTTAATAAATTACATACCTTTTGAGTTAAAATCTTAAAGAAAAGTAGATATATCGCGTAAATAAAAGCTTACAACACCAATATTCTCTTTATTAGGTGGTAATGCCACTGGCCGTACGTTGAATACATCGGTTCCTGAAGTTCAGCAGCGTCGAGCGCGGCCAATACTTGAATGGGTGACTGTCCAATAACACCAAGTGCCGTTGGCGTTCTTTAAATATGGCAGCATATAAATGACCCATTACTAATAGGCCAGAAATTGATAGGAAAAAAAAACGAAAATGGCACACTCTCTATTTCCCACTTTCTGCTAGTCCTTAATGATCTGGGATTTACAAAGACCAGAACAGCTAAACTTGGATTCATTATTGTTTCTTTATTATATTAGCATATTTATTTTATTAGGGCAAGTTGCTTAAAACACCATGAAAATAGAATGTACATCAATCTTGAAATTTCACAACTTTCTGTGTCGAAATTTTTCCTAAAGAATTTTACAACTTACCCTATTTACCAATGTCTGTTTACTATTTTTACGATAATACACTGAATACGGTAACTTCCTTTTCAGCAAGTTCAACCAAATCTATAATATAGATATATTATATCGTTGATATTAATGCAAAGTATCGAATGTGAAAAGTTGTTAGTATCTTATAGATGACTTTATATATACTTTATACTATGATATATTTTAATTAGACTTAATACACATTCGTTAGTTTGATTTTCTGTAATGGATAATTATGTTTCTTTAATTTTCGAGTTTGTCACAACGTACATCAGCCCAACAGCCATCTGAATAATGCGTTTTTTTTCACATGTGCATTTGTATGGACGGTATAATGTCTGACGTATCTCTGAGTCTATAATATCTCGAAATTTATCTAGAAAATTGAAAATAATAATATAAACCCAGTAATAATCAATAGTCTTACTAACTAATACTTCGCCAATAAAATCTCCAGATTTTCGTCATACTTTCTCGATCATTCCCTGAAATTATTTGAAACTCGTTTGGTTACAATTAGAACACATACTTTTTACGAAATTAAGGGAATATCAGATTGTATATATGATCTGGTCCCATTTATGTGACGAGTTCCTAATTAGGTATTGACGCCATAATTAGATATCGAGACTCCAATCAGCTTATGAAAAAATCCCCCTTCTGTTTCATATAAATTTATTATATTATATTACAGCTTAGGAACCTCTTTGCTTACTGAATTTCGAGGAATCATCATTGAATGGAAGTGAATAAAAGTTCGACTCGCAGGAACTGCATCATCTTAGCGCGGTTCCGTGCTTATCCCTAATGTCATTAGGAAAGACTGAAATAGAAACACTTATTATTTTGGTTCCACCTTTCTTGAAATGTTTTATGACAGGTGACAAAGGGCCAGCGTACCCTTTTACCTGGAACGCCCTAAACCTAGGTTGGCCAGGCCCAACTGCTACAGACATTAAATTCCTATTTCATTGTTCAATGTATTCAAAAATATCAAAATGTTTTTAATTTCTAAATTTTTCTAAAAAGAAATGCAATTTAAAACAAAAAACAACCAATTAAAAAGTGAGATAAACAACTACAAAACCCCGTTCAAAAGAACAAAATAAACACATTTAAAGTTTTAAAGACTTACTTGTCCGATTGACTAATCGAAAATCTTCTCAGAATATTAATTATAGAGAATTTAGTAAGCTTTCGAATAGTTTCTATCCACTTATCACGATTTCCAAACTGTTTTCGAACTGTATGCGAAGTTCCAAAAACATTTCATGTCTCTTAATAAAAAATTTTATTCTAATAATTCCTTAACTACAAACGTAACCAAAATTTAAGCATCTTTATTTATATGAATTTCAAACATGCAGAACATATTTTAACTGAATCCCATGATTCTAAGTACCCAAACCAAAAACGTATTTCAACAACTATTTTGCCACTTTTCTCGAAAACGGTTAAAGCTATCGCCTTAAAAATGGTTTCATTCGTTTTCCTAGGCCAAGAAGCCTATAAAACGAGTACTTGCAAGCTTATGAAGTAAGCGCAACGATTTTTTTCGCTCGAATTTCGCTCCAAAAACCATGTTCCGGTGGACGGATTCTGCTGTTCACGAACTTGATCTTTTAAATTAGACGAAAGATTTTTGTACCAAATTTCATCAAAATCGGACCATTATTCGCTGAGTTATGCCGCGATATATATATATATATATATATATATATATATATATATATATATATATATATATATATATATATATATATATACACACATACAAATTTGTACCACCATTATTTTCGGCCTCTAGGGGTTCTTGTCGGCGCAAAATTTTCTAGTCAGCACTTCCGGATTGCGTCATGAGGTCAACCTTAAAGCGGGGTTCCTCCCTATGGAGGGAACAATTACATATAACCACTCACATTTAGATTACATTCGGCCGATGGTAGCTACTACTTGGACACGATATTTAAACACCTGTAACTAACCACGTATATCAGAAAAAAAAGAAACAGAAGTACTATTTTTTTAAAAGTGATAAGTCAATTTTGCAGATTATCTATTTCATTAGTATATAAAAGATTATATAATCTTTCTTTTTAAGGTATTCCTTTCTTTCTATTTAATTTATATTTCTTGAAAATTATAAGTTCCTTTATTTTATTTTATTTTTATTTAATGGGAGTTCCATTGGCTCTGTACTGCTTTACGCTGTTTGAGTTGCAACCATTTGCTTATAAATAGGTCGGAAGAACATCCTCCAAAATTTCAATACTATAACAGAGAAGATCGGATTTATTAATTGATAGTAATCGATATCACACAAAAGAAAAAGAAGATACCATCATACATCGATAAAGGCAGAGCCAGGCGTCGACATTTTTTGTCGGGATATCCGCATTACTTCTCTGGGTTGACGTCATTATGGGGTCTTAGTACCCATAATGAAGTAAACTAAAACGGTGATACTGTTTCAATAACTCTCAGAAAGTAAACGTGTTTTGCATAGTTAGAGTATGTATTTCGTTATCTGCCGTCCAAGGTTAGAAGCGAGATTGCATTGATAAGGCTTTTTGAGGTGAAGTATGTTCAGTTTAGTGCCGACCTTTATCGAGGCTAGTATAGTGATGCCGTCTCCGCGATGGGCCTTGAGGAGGAGTGCTGTTATTAGGTATTTGTGGCAGTTATTTATACAAATTAAATGTAATTATTGAATTAGCAATTCCCCGTTCACAGTAGGACAGTAATGTGTAGACTAATACAACAAAAATGATATCCTCAGTACTTCAGCTAGCCCTGGAAAGATTTTTTAATCCTTAATCTCTTAATCAAAAAGCATCTTGGGCTGTTTGTTTTTTTTATTAATATTATTATTTTTCTCAAATAGAGAAGCATAATGTGTCATAAATGGACTTTATCAGTTTGCAGAATCGAGATGTACTGACTCTTGAAAAAACAAAACAAGAAATTACGGATGCCAACACTGTTAATACATTGAGGATTAATGACATATATATATATATATATATATATATATATATATATATATATATATATATATATATATATATATATATAAAGAATCGTTGTTCATTGAGATCAAATCATTGACCGTTGAGATTAGGAAAGTAAATATTGAAATATGGTAAAGGTTCAGCCGTGTGGTTAATAATGGTTAATAAAACTATAAAAATATTTTATATTTGTGCGACATTTTGGCTTGAGATCGAAGTTGTTGTCTGGGCTGTACAGAAGAATAGACAGACTTAATACTGCTCATAATTTTCTGCATTGAAGAAATAAGAAATGAAAAGTTGTACACATAGAGGAAGAATAATATTGACTGATGGTGGATATATTTAGTGATTAAATTATTGGTAGAAGGATCCAGATTTAAATGTAGATTATGCGATACCTAGAAATAGGTACCGAGAGAATAAATAACTACAATATAACGGAGTAACCTACCGAGCTACTGACCGTAATGAATAATATCTTCTTAATTTATTTTCAATCTTATAATTGTTTCGCCTATGACAGCTGCAGTTCCCGCATCTTCATCTCACTTAGAACCATAAAGATAAAAATATTCTTAAACATGTTACCTAGTTCTTCAACAGGGAGGGTTTTATAAGTCTTTATTTAATTTAATTGGTGTTCCGCTTCTTTGGCGATAACACAATGGACAGCATCTTCAGAACTTATTCTCGCTGGGAAACCAGCTTGTTTGTATGTGTTTAAATGTATGTGTAAAGATATTTAATTTATGTGACCATGTTTCAGTTTGCACAGATTTGATTATATTATCATTTCTAGGTTGTTTAGAACGGTTCTGACAAATATAGGCAGTAGGAATATGTTTCAGGGTATTCCAGTCATGGCTTCAATTATGCGAGCCAATCATATCTAATGAATACGTTGAAAACGCTCTGGTTATCACAGGCTGTATCCCAACATAATGAATACATGTATTGATATATCCTAACACTCGAAAATTGTGTTTGATCAGCAGTTCTCATTAACCTCGACAGATACATGTTTTCATTAAATAAAATTTGTTTCATATTCATTTCGGCAATCCTACCTGTAGAGGCAGAGCGTTTTTAATAAGTGTTCCTAAAAGAGATAAATTTTCAATCACATTTTCCGACTTTTTGCTGAGTTTAATATCCATAACTAGCCTTTGTTCTAAACATGTATTGGCCATCATTTTAATTAAACAAGGCAGAAAAGCCTATAACTCTATTTTAGCTTGAATACCTGTCTGTTATTAGAATATGTCAAAATTCTATGATATATCAGATAAAATGGGGGTCTACCGTGGTCTAGTGGCTAACGCCTTAGATTCATAAGCGGGAGATGGTGGGTTAGCTCGATTACCACCGGCGCACAGTGTAACGAAGTAGTGAGGATTATGGACAAAAATCATTAACCACTAGTTAATTTCAAATGAACATTTTTATTAATTGAAATCAACTGAAAACAAGGTAACAATAGTATAATAATGCATTCTATACGGGTATAATAATATTAATTGTAATATTTGTAATATTAATAGAAATAATACAGCAGTTAATAACAATATTATAACGGTAACATATAATGTAGTAATAGTATAGTAGTAAATTATAATTATAGTAATATTGCCAGAGAATAATAATATTTTACTATTTTCTATGAAATTATTAAGTAATTTCTTAATTCCGAGTCTGAATCGTTTTTGGATTCTTACAAAGTAAACATATATCGAAACCAATATCTATTTGATTATTAATGCCATCCTCTATTATACATTCATTAATGTCCGGACTGATTGTGCTTTGCCTTTTTATATTTTTTTCTCCGTAAAAAAAGCTCTGGGCCAGATATCAGAAGAACCCGGCGCTTTTTCGATCTCTCTCACAACCCTGTAAACTATTTTTTATGTCTTCCTCTAAGGAAGCCGGAAGGGCCATCAGGGCGCGAATATTTTTTAGCACTTTCCTCCGAAGGAAAGTAGCTATTGCTCTCATGACGGAATTTTTGAAAAATTTCTTCAAGTCTTGATCGATCCTACCTAGTAGACACCGAAAATGACCCCCGTTGAAATTTATATATATCTATAAATATATATATATATATATACACATATATATACATATATATATATATATATATATATATACATATATATATACACATATATATATATATATATATATATATATATATATATATATATATATATTTATAGATATATATAAATTTCAACGGGGGGCATATATTTATAGATATATGCCATGGTACCTACTACACTACGTAATAAATACAAAAAAACACATATTATCGTATTTTGATCGAACGCAGGAACAGGATACAGTCCCTCTAGATACAAAGCGCTCCTTGCGGCGGCTTTGTGAACCTACGTCTGGCGGGCTTTTCTATTGAAATATATTACAAAGTAAACCCCCGCTTTCCGATTGACCGATTCAGCTCATTTTTACAACACTTCTTTCTCATGATTTACCCACGACGTATACCGCGTTTCGTTTCAATGCAGCAGAAATTACGACTGGTATGAGTATATTAGGAATTTGGGTCCGGAGTAAACCCCCCCTTCTAATGAACCGATTTAGTTTATTTTTACAACACATATTTACCTGTAGATTACCACTACGAATACCGAGTTTCGTCGAAATATACCAAAAATCACGGCTGGTAGTGCCGAATTGGTATTGTGGGTCCGGAGTAAACCCTCCCTCCTAATGAACCGATTTAATTTATTTTTACAACACATATTTACCTGTGGATTACCACTACGAATACCGAGTTTCGTCGAAATATACTAAAAATCACGGCTGGTAGTGGCGAATTGGTATTGTGGGTCCGGAGTAACCCCCCCCCCCTAATGAACCGATTTAGTTTATTTTTATATCTCACTTTTCTCTCTATATTACCACTACGAATACCAAGTTTCGTTGAAATATAACAAATATTACGGCTGACATGGTCAAATTAGTGTTTTGGGTTCAGGGTAAACCCCCCCTTAACGTACTAGTGGTGGTTAACGAACTCGTTCAATCGTTTGCTAATTGAATGCTATATACCAAGTTTCGTGACGAAAAAACAAAAACTCTGGCCGCTATCGTGTTAACAGATACATATGATATGAAGTTTTTTGTATTAATGAAGTATTGTAGTAAGTGCCATGTGTAAAACATAACTCAGGAAGCAAATTAATTACAAAATTAATAATTGAACACTTACTCATTACAAAATTAAAAGAGAACTATTCATGTTTTTATTTTATTTTTATAGGATATTGTAAACAAATTATTCTGGAAAGCAGTCTACACTACCCAAATTCTTAGGAAAGTGCTTAGTTATGCAGCTCCTGCGTGACGGACCTTTTTTTCTTGATCAAAATTAATAACAATTTCTTCTAAGTTGATATATTGCTTCAACCAGTATTTATATAAGAGATTTTTTCTCTGCGGTGAACACGTTCCCACATTTTTTACATATAATATAGGACAGGAATATAATATAGTATTGCTTAATATTTCTTTAGGAGCATCCTGCAGTTTAAATTGAATCATTTGCCCAAGAATTAATACCGTCTTCTTGGATTTATCCACATATTTTTCAAATTTGGAAGAAAAAAATGATGATTTATCTAAAAACAAAAATCTTTGGAATCGGCGAATTTCGGCAAACTAAATTGCCCTCAGTACATTATATTTGAGGTAAACTTTAAGCTCTAAAAAACTTGGGATGTGTTCAGATGAAGTTTTTTTGCTATGGTCTATCAAAGTTTTGTACTTAAAATAAATTTCAAAGACCAATGAAGAATAATTCAGGATAAATAATAAGGGAGTAATTACCCATAATCAATTATATCAGATAAAAAAGGAATTTCCTTCGGATGACTTAATAAAAACACTGTCCTATCTTCAACGAGAGAGGCTCAAACTCATTGTTGCTATAAAGCAGGTTTTAAAGATTTTGCCTTGTTTGTAATACTGCTAATGTGTTTGTTGATCAAAATAAAACTAATATTTATTAGTTGTATACGATTTTAATTCCTTGAATAGTTTCTAAACTTAGCTAGAGGATTAAAAATTAAATATAAGAAAACAAAAATTTAGCTTTTTGTCCATTGGACGTTACAATGTGCGGCGGCAGGAATTTTGGCCTAGACGTCGAAGCGCCGTAAAAACAAAAACAAAAAAAAATCAGTTTAAATCAACCACAATTGTTAATTAAAATAACAAGTCATGAGATATATTGTTATTGTGGTACACGAAGGGCAACATAAGATATCCATTTCACTCTGGTGGCTAGAGAAGAAGCACCTTCCTCATATTGGTTGACACATCATCGATACAAATGCAAAGTATCGAATGTGAAAAGACGCATTTTTCATTTTAAAATATTACTGATTGCTGTTGGACTGATGGATGGCCAACTCTTGAATCTAAGTTCACACAATGAAAGGAGGATGTAACCACTGTCAAAAGGTCGAATCTGCCTACTATTTGACTGCCTAAAAGCAAAGTAATAAATAAAAGTATTTTCACTCTTGAAAGTGGTGATTTTCATATTCGTTAGTTTGCATTTGTATCGACGACATAAAAGAAAAAAAACAACAAAAAAACGTGGTGCTACGCATGCGGTGTCACAATTATAATTAAACAGTTATTTATTGATCCAGTTGTATTCCTGCGGTAAGGAGAAACCTATTTTACATCACCGGTTTGAGTTCAGTTATAACTAACTATCCGATTAGGATTAAAAATAATTCCTTACCTTTAAATAAAATAAGTTTAAGTTAATTATTTTTTGAGTAAAACAAGGTCGGCAAATAAACTTTGTATTATTCATTGCTTGAAATATAAGAAAGAAAGGGGAAAAATCGAAGAGTGCTTACAAAGTTAGTGTAGGTGTTTTCACAAAATATTCTAGCAAAATATTACCTTCATTTGTCCCAGGCCTTTCTAATGACACTAGACATGTGGACGTGTGGAAAAGTGCTAAGGTGACGCAGTTCCTTTTAATCTGACTTTTTTTTATTATGATTGATGCATTCTTTAACCAAGCGGAACGTCCAAATAGGAAAATAATTTGATATGTAAACCATACAATACTAATTTATATCAGCAATATTTATTATTTGGATACGTTATTGATTTTAACTAAATATATATTAAGCAAAAAGTCTTTCATAAAATAGAAGAGACATTATTCCCCAAAAAAGTTTTTTTTTTAATAAATGTTACACAAAAAACATTTTTATTTCAGTTCATTGCGCTACTAATAGAAACATTAAATGAAGTTCAATGCAATATATAAACTTTTTACATTGAATGATTTTTTTTATTTTTTTTAACTATATATATATATATATATATATATATATATATATATATATATATATATATATATATATATTAACCATAATTTATTTGAAGAAAATACTATAATTCTTAAGCTTTATAAAGTGTAGAAAGTAGCAGTTAAGGAGCTACAGGCGAAATTATTAATATGTAAAACTTCAGCCTTATAGACTAATAACATACCTACTATACATCTCTTCGGTGGATAGAAGGAAAATACAAAATTTCTTCATAGAAGGATAAATTATGATAATATTACTTTTACATATACCACACCTATGATTCTGTACGACAATGGGAAGCAACTTAACGGAGTGTTGAACGGTTTGTTTGATTAGAGATAATATTCTGGCCTTGTGTAGGTCAATCGTTATCGTTAAAAGTAATAACACACTAGTACCTCTTATCTCTCTCTCATACACTCGATATATATTTATATATATATATATATATATATATATATATATATATATACATAGAGAGAGAGAGAGAGAGAGAGAGAGAGAGAGAGAGAGAGAGAGAGAGAGAGAGAGAGAGAGAGAGAGAGAGAGAGAGAGAGAGAGAGAGAGAGGGGGGGTTGGTTGTGCCGAGAAGATTTTCTCAACGAATGAAAGAGTCGGATAAATTCCTGCGTGGATTAATGTTTTATCCACTTGCGCATTTGGCATACATTTTAATCGCGTTAGCACTACGGTCTGAGTAGTTCGCAGGTACCTTTCTGCAGGTCCCATGAATGAAATTATTCTTCGGTCTATTTCTTACATTATTAGGCTATTTTAATGTGTGTTTTAATACGATTTTGGCAATTTATTAGAGAATCGCGAGGATGTTGTAAAATGTTCGGATTTAAAGTGCTACGTTCAATATGTTTTTAAAAATCAAATTATACGTTAGCTTACGGCCGGGAATAAATTGTGTCGCTGCACAATTTACCCCGTTTAAGACAACTAAACCCATAAAATTCCTTTTATATCGTTTTTATGATGAGTATCTTCAAAAGTAAGATAAAAAGGATACTACTTTCCACCCTAATGTTGAGTTTAATGTTTTACTTCTTAAGATTTATTTAAAATAAGATGCAATGTTCCTTGGTTTTTTCGCTATTATTTGATTCAAACATAATGAATAATGAGATGCCAATAAATATCCGTCGAGCAGATAACATGTCGTGGAATAGTAGGGTTTTTAGATAAAAAAAATCACTAAGTCCAGATAAAAAAAAAATATACAAAATTTATATATATAGATAAGATACAATGTTCCTTGGTTTTTTCACTATTATTTGATTTAAACATAATGAATAATGAGATGCCAATAAATAGCCGTCGAGCAGATAACATGTAGTAAAATAGTAGGGTTTTTGGATAAAGAAAAAATCACTAATTCCTGATAAAAAATAAATATACAAAATTAACGACGAAAATAATCAAAACAGTAAACAATATCATCAAATTCATGCAAATCTGTTATAAAACATTTTAGCTGTTGTAGTAACAAAAATATCGTTAACAAATAATCATTAGTTGTATTCAAAGAACTGTTAAAAGTAAAATAAATCAACGGAGGGAAAAAGTAAAATATATTTCAAATATGAGCAGCACAACTTATCACATCATCGCCAAAACCCGCCTCTTGATGTGGTAAGTTGTACTACTCTGACTTTTTTTATAACATAGCCAATAAATTAATTTATATTGAATATAAAAAGATATTGAGAGATTTTTTTTTTAAAGTTGGTATCGCTATCATACTGGTTTCGCTTTTTAAGTTGGCATGGGTGATTCCCTTGACAAATACCAACGATGACGAAGCTGGAGAGCATCCAGCGAAATATCGCTAGAAGAAGTAGGAGAGGAGAACTACCGCTGGAGTAAGAAGCCGTTCCATCACTCTCACTCTCTCTCTCTCTCTCTCTCTCTCTCTCTCTCTCTATATATATATATATATATATATATATATATATATATATATATATATATATATACTATGTATATATAGATAATCTTGTAATAATCTGATCTTGGATAGTGAAATTTGTTTTGTTTTTTTTATTTTTTGAATTTGAATGTTAGGTTTGTGTTTTAGGACGGCGGTGGGTCTGTGGGATGCAGTTAGGCGGCGGAGGGAAGGTAAGCTGGTGGAATTGGAAGCTTGGGCCCTCCTCTGCCAAGGAGTACAGGCTCTACAGGACCTCTTTCTTAATGGTATGTTAACATTAAACATCGATATCATATATCCATGGTCACAAGAAATAGATCGGAAAATGGGCAAAATGAGTTACGTCCACTATAATTATCTACTAAGGCACATATGGATTTCGTAGCATCCTCTAAAATATCGTGTTTCCTTTGTTAAAGATTTGCCCTGAAAAGTTATGATTTTGAATTATTAAGTTATTCCCTGTGACCATCGATATATACTCATAATCGCATCATGATCTAACCAATAAATATACTCTAACACATTTATTCAATCTGTTTATCTAATCAGTTTTCCGATTGTTAACTCTTTTTCTTGATAACACCACTTTATTTGCACTACCACTTTATTTTTTATTTCACAAAAAAATAAAATAACCATATCCATTAAATTTGATTCATAATTTGCATTTTTATTTTATTCATACCTTCATGTTACAACTACTTATATTTTTTTAAAAAGATACGAAATTAAAATGAACTAAAGAAGTAGTTATTTAATAAATATATATAATTGTTTGTTATTTTCTCTTAAAAATATATGTATGTTAATGAAGTACGGACTCGCTATGCCAACGTGGAATAGATGAAAACACTCTCTAGTATTGTACTTATAACTCTTAACCTGATCTTCTAAGGTAAATGTATAAAAAGGAAAGAATGGGACCTTTAATATTTTGAGATGAATTAACTTCAATAAATTATTGCATTCAATTTTCTTTTTTGTTTTCTTTATTGGTACTCGAATGTAGAAAGATTTTAATTTTTTTCTGAAATGAAATCAAGGTTAGTTCCTTAACCTATTAGAGCTGGCACTTTAATGTTGCTCGTTGGACTCCACTTTGAGATGGCTAGATTTATTTAGCGATAGGCCTGCTTAGTAAGGTTCATACAACCTTTTCATGAAATAAAAAATAAGACAACTCAATCAGCCTGATTTAATTGAATTGTAGGTCATTTATAAAATGTAAAGAAAAAGTATTTTTAAGTCAATGCTTATATAACGTTGAGAATTCAGCTCTACTTTTAAAGATTTTATTAACATATTTTGTGTAATACTTCGTTTACTCAAAAATACAAAAAACTATATGTCAAAAATGCAAGGCTTCCTCTTATCGGTTTATCTTTTATCCGACTATTTATCTAAATGTTTTCCCTTTCTTCGATGCATTCAACTTAATACTTTAGGAGCAATATTTGGAATGAAATAAATCCAAATTTTAAATCTTCTCTTTTCAAATGTCATGTTCTGAATGATGGTTCTGATAAAATTATCGTAGAGAATGTTTCCATATTCTTAGCCTAACTCTATTCAAGTAAGAGGTAAAACCTCTTGATAATTAAAATTATTTATTGTCATTCTGGCAATCCTTCATCCTTCCTTGACATGATTCAGATTGAATAGCTCCAGGAAGCAAATAGGCGAAGAATCATTTAGGGTTAATAATGAATTGTTTTATTAGACATTGCACCAACAATACCTACATACGCACACACACACACACACACACACACACACACACACACACACACACACACACACACATATATATATATATATATATATATATATATATATACATATATATACATATGCTCACTCTAACTATTTCCTTTGAATAGACAAACCTAATTTTTGGCCACTCTCATAAGAAAGGTACTACCATTTTTGATAAGAATAGAGAAATGTGAAATGGACAGATTGGGTATAAAGAGATAACAAAATAAAAGGTATCTGCTGTATTCTCTTTTTTCCACCCTAGACCATTTGCATATGGCATACTCTTATTGGGACATCTTTTTATCTAACTTTCCTCTATTTCCCTATAACATAGACTTTGAACTATTATCAACATAATACATTCTATTCAATACTTTAGTAGCAATCTTTGCGGAATCAAACAAATCCTTATTTTAAATCTTCTCTTTTCAAATATTACTATTTGCATGATGCTTCTGAGAAAAATAATCATAGAGAATATTTCCCTATTCCTGTCTCCATTCCTTTAAACATCACACAAAAAAGTCCAATACAGTAAAACCTCATTGACCCGGACCAAATTTGATAACGATGTTATGTTTTTCACGCGATAAATGAAGACTTGTTTTCTGACGTTAGATTGCTGTTCTCATTAGGTAAATTACGCGAGTTTTCCTTGATGAATGTACGGGAGTTTTCCTAGCGTCCAGTCGAGGTACAGTATCGTTTTGCTGTTTCTTTTGCTCGTTGACGGGGATTTAGACGAAAAGTAAAAAAAAAAATGTCGTGACTATGGAAAAAAGGATGGAAGCATTGACAAGAATTGATAAGGGAGAATTGTTAAAGAACATTGCTGCTGAGTTTGGAGTAGGAACATCGACCGTATCTGATAGGAAAAAGAACAGAAAATACAATGAAGGCATTTGTTTCAAGATCATTTCTGAGGACACTTTATGGTAGTTATGGCCCACGCAGAGGCCGTTGCATTTTCTGATGGATCGAGAAATTGATGGTGGATTTCGAGAGTCAAGCCTAAAAATTGCTAATGAGCTACTAATGTTAAAGCGGATGCGAGGACGCGCTCCTCGTAAGCGATACACTAAACTGAGACAGCAGAAGCTCACTGCCTTTTTTACAAAAGACTAGTTGTACCTATATTGAGTACAGTGCAAATACATAGGCTAGTACAGAGCACACAATGTACGTGTTTGTAGGTGAAAGTGTGTCGATAATTAAAAATATTTCGGTTATTGGTGGGTTTTTTCGTCATTCTCCGGATAAACCGGATTTTCGTTAACTCGGATCAGCCCTGGTCCCAGTTGATCCGGGTAACGAGGTTTCACTGTAACGATAATTTCTATAGTCCTCTGTATTTATCTCATTATGAAAGACTATAACGTTGAAAATAGCAATCTTATTCTATATTATAGAGAGAATGATCGCTTTGAAGTTGGTCGCTTGCGAAGAGAGCCATTGGAATTCCTGCTGATTCCTCGGATTCTCCGGATATTCTTTCTATATCCGACCCTATTATTTTATACTAAACACCGTTCCTTTCATCTCAACTATTTCCTATGTGAAATTAAATTTCCCATATATAAGCCCTTTCCCAATCCCATAGAATTTATCTTGTGTTTCTTTGAAAGTTTGGACGATATTTTCCTCTTACCTCTAACAAATTATGAAAAGTATAAATTACATAATTTTCTGGGATTAAGAAATGAAAAAACTGTACTCCGCATGAACTGTGTACATGATTCAGAACAATAATCAAAAGAAATGTAAACCTTTTTAATTTCTGTCAATAAATTACTCTATTATAAAATAACAATTCGGTAAATTGTTGCTTCCAGTGGTCCAGTTCTGCTTGTTATCGTAATACATTTCATATTAATCGTTTAAAGAAATAATATCTAGACATCTAAGCAGTACACTTTATGTATTAGATTGGAATGACTTTGTGGGTCGGCCCTCGCCCTATTTCCTGTCTAATGGACTTACTTTGCGTATTTCTTTCATTAGTATTGACAGTAATGCGGGGTAAGCCCCAAGTCCTGATGAATCGAAAATTCTTACGAGAAAATACTATATTCTGTGTGAAATAGGGGTATATTTTCTGATTTGACACAGAAAATATACCCCTAAAATTGTTTCCGTACAAGTAATCTTTCGTTTTCAACTACGTACTTTATATTTTATTTTATTACGCCCGCCATGTTTTATGCATTTTCCCACAAATTCAATAGCTCTTATTGTTAGGACGCCTCTTGTTAACTTGTTGGAGACATACTGAACACTGCTTATTTCGTAATCCTTAACTCTTCCCTTACTGAAGATATTACCTCTAAATTTAAAATTGATTAAATTATAACATCATGTATTCATTCAAGAAAAGATTCCACGAATCTTTTAAATTTAAGTGGCTCTATAATTAAGTATATTGCGTCAAAACGCATGATGTAATAATTTATTATAAATTTATAACAAACAACCTCGAATTTAGTTCCAAAAAAATGTATTGTTGACTTTAGCATAATTTTTGGATACATACAATTATGTTAGGCTGGAATGGAGCTGGGAATAAACGAATATTCGTTATGACTATGTTCACAAAAGAATCAACATTCAGATAATAATATTTGAAAAGAGACGATCTAAAATGAGGAGTTGTTTGATTCCTTATAGATTGCTTCTGAAGTATTGAATAGAAATACATATATAATATAATAATATATTGCTGAACTGATTTAAGTTCCCTGAACATCAAGAGGTAAAGGTTAGATCAGAAGAGGACTAAGGTTTTTTTTTTATTTAATTTTCTCGGGGTTTGTAAGAAAAATTTGTTCCGTTATTATAAAAATTGAAATTTATGATAGACTTTATCTTCATGTTCAGCTTATCTTAATACATAAAAAACGTCCTGCACGAAGTTTATCAAGCATTTTTCATTATTTCGGATTTCACGATAATCCAAATATGTTAGAGATGTTTGACTAAAATGGTTCCAAGATTCGGATTCCCAATATATATGTATTAATCATCTGAAGTCTGAATTAAAGCGGAAAATATACCGACATCTAATAAAAGTTTGTTTAAATACTTTTGATAATGAGTGAAATTTTCAAGATTACTTTATCTAAAGAATGCTGAACTTATATTGTGTTATTAAAGTTTATTGCTCAGATAACACGACACAGAATTTATTCAAATATTTACTGCATGCTTACTGACATCATGTCCGTAATGTTCCTTACTATTCAAGATTTAAGCATTTAAACTTTAAAACGAATATCAGTTGTCATTATTTAAATAAAGAAATATTTTACAGAAATTTCTGTTATTATGGATCCATCTCGATATCTAACATTTTCCGAGTCATACAAATATTTTATAAGTAATTGAAAGAAGTAATACTTACTATTTTTTACTGTTCATGGCTCTAAATCCAGTGTGTTGCAGTCATATTACTAAATGATAATCGTTTCTTCATGTATGTTTTGTAATGCTGCATTGTGTGTTGCTGCTTTAAAAAACATTCCTATGACGTATAAGGCATGCTAACACGATAAAGGCGGGAGTCGTAGTACTACGATTTGACTCGACTGTAGCTTAAAGGCGGGAGTCGTAGTACTACGATTTGGCTCGACTGTAGCTTAAAGGCGGGAGTCGTAGTACTACGATTTGGCTCGACTTTAGCTTAAAGGCGGGAGTCGTAGTACTACGATTTGGCTCGACTCTAGCTTAAAGGCCGGAGTCGTGGTACTACGATTTGGCGCGATTCTAGTTTAAAGGCGAGAGTCGTGGTAGTACGATTTGGCTCGACTCTAGCTTAAAAGTGGGAGCCGTGGTACTACGATTTGGCGGGATTCTAGCTTAAAGGCGGGAGTCGAGGTACTACGATTTGGCTCGACTGTAGCTTAAAGGCGGGAGTCGTGGTACTACGATTTGGATCGACTCTAGCTTAAAAGCGGGAGCCGTGGTACTACGATTTGGCGCGATTCTAGCTTAAAGGCGGGAGTCGAGGTACTACGATTTGGCTCGACTGTAGCTTAAACGCGGGAGTCGTAGAACTACAATTTGGCTCGCCTGTAGCTTAAAGGCGGGAGTCGTAGTACTACGATTTGGCTCGACTCTAGCTTAAAGGCAGGAGTCGTGGTACTACGATTTGGCTCGCCTCTAGCTTAAAGCCGGGAGCCGCGGTACTACGATTTGGCTCGACTCAAGCTTAATGGCGAGAGTCGTAGTACTACGATTTGGCTCGACTGAAGCTTAAAGGCGGGAGTCGTAGTACTACGATTTGGCTCGACTCTAGCTTAAAGACGGGAGTCGTAGTATTACGATTTGGCTCGACTCTAGCTTAAAGGCGGGAGTCGTGGTACTACGATTTGGCTCGCCTCAGGCTTAAAGGCGGGAGCCGTGGTACTACGATTTGGATCGACTCAAGCTTAATGGCGAGAGTCGTAGTACTACGATTTGGCTCGACTGTAGCTTAAAGGCGGGAGTCGTAGTACTACGATTTGGCTCGACTCTAGCTTAAAGGCGGGAGCCGTGGTACTACGATTTGGCGCGATTCTAGTTTAAAGGCGGGAGTCGTGGTACTACGATTTAGCTCGACTCTAGCTTAAAGGCGGGAGTCGTGGTACTACGATTTGGCTCGACTTAAGCTTAAAGGCGGGAGTCGTAGTACTACGATTTGGCTCGAATCTAGCTTAAAGGTGGGATTCGTAATACTACGATTTGGCTTGAGTCTAGCTTAAAGGCGGGATTCGTAGTACTTCGATTTGGCTCGTCTCTAGCTTAAAGGCGGGAGTCGTAGTACTACGATTTGACTCGTCTCTAGCTTAAAGGTGGGAGTCGTAGTACTTCGATTGTGCTCGTCTCTAGCTTCAAGGCGGGAGTCGTAGTACCAGTTAAAATCGTACATTCAAAACAAGCTCTATAAGTTACTACCCCATTTAAATATATACATATATACATATATATATATATATATATATATATATATATATATATATATATATATATTGAGAGAGAGAGAGAGAGAGTGAGAGTGAGTGAGAGAGAGAGGATATCAATCTGAACTATTTTTTTTTATTTAGGCTTGTACAAAGTTAATTTCAACTAATTCACACTTCTATACCTCTGATTTTTGGGATTATACCATCCAGCAAAATTTTCCTTTACTTAACTGCCCTTATTTTATTACGGGGACAAATTGGATCTTTCTTAAGAGATTTGGGATCTTGCTATAATGAATTGGAATGCCTGTTTTCAAACTGGGGAATGTACTACAGTAGATGAACACATTCTAGAAAAATGATTTTTCTGTACCAGTTGCAGAGAACTGTGGGAAAAAGAGATTTTATTGCTGCTATAAAGAGAAGAAATACAAGAGAGTTACCAACAGCAAAAATTAATTTTATCCTACACAAATGTTTCAAAATGAACTAGGACAGAAAGAAAAATATACACAATTGTTGAAAAATACATAGTGATGTTATGTTTTCAGAAAATGAAAGAAAAAAGAAGCCTGAAACGTTATTATATCATATGAATTAATTAATTATATTATACCCCCTCCAGTCAGCATTGTCGAACCAAACACTCTTGGTCTTCACAAAAATCGGCTTAGCTACCGCCTCTCAGTATTTGTTGTGGCAGTTGATGAATATATTGTTATTTCTTTACTTGGTTTTCCTTGTTACAAAGACGTTCAGCTTACGTAATAATAATAATTTTTTATGTTGCTTTACAAAGGTTTTTACGGCATGTATATTTCTCTCAAAAATATTAGGTTACGGAATGACATAATAATGCAATGACAGAAGCATTGCGGTTACTAACGATCAATTTGACTGTACTTTATGCCCGTCTAAAAGCCGACGCCTTCATTGGTTGTCCAATTCATATTAACTTTATAATTATTACTAGGGACTGGATATTCATGTAAAATAAAATTCAAAATATGTACATATATATTTAACTATTTACAATGAAATATGTATTAAAAAATTAAAAATATGCAGTAAAAAAATACCAAAACACTATAAAATATTGAGAAAAAAAAACATAAATAATAGGTAAGAATTCTGATATTGTAAAAAGTTAAAAATATTTAGAATAAAATGAGTAAAACTCTATAAGGGCCGCCCCACACTATGAGGTAGACCGGACAGGTGCACCGGACAGGTTCGCCCGTCCGGTGCACCTGTCCGGTCTACCTCATAGTCTGTGGCGGAACTTTACTACCCCCACTCTACCCTTTCCGGCGACCTCACACCAGATGAAAATTCGATTATTTCCACCTCACAGGCGAGTAGACCTCATGTGTGTGTGGGGGTTGTCAGGTGTACCTGATGAGGCCTCAGTTTTCTGCAACTCTGATTTGTGTTGATTTGTTCTACCGTTGTGGCCTTTTTATTTATTTATTTATGGAATCAGTTTAAAGTGTAAAATGTCTCATAAAATTAACGAAGTTCTTAGTGATTTCATCGAAATTTATAAAAATGAACCATGTTTATGGAAAATAAAAGACGATGATTTTCATAATAGAAATAAAAGGGATGCTGCATATCGCAAATTAGTATACAAACTGCAGAAAATATATCCAAATGCAAACGAGAGTATGGCTAAAAGTAAAATTAATAGTTTTCGATCTAATATTCGAAAGGAGTAGAGGAAAATTGACTCCTCAAGATTCTCAATGTAGCTGTTAGTTTTTCGTTTGGAGATATAGCGGCCCTCATTTGTGTATATTTCTTATTAATGAAAGGAGATACAAGTGACAATAACTCTATGTAAACTGATTCGTTCATGCGCAGATAATTGCGATAATCTGTTGGTTCATCTCTTAATTCGTTCAGCAGATTGATATGGGTTAATTTATTTCTTCTCAGCAACCATTCCTTACACCATTGTTTGCGTTTTTTTCGTTTGTTTTTACGTGTCTCAAATAATACTGCAAATAGAGAAAGATAAAGTAGATCATCTCCTGGAGGATCCATGTTGAAGACTGACAAACCTTTCCGGTACACCTCAACAGTGTGGGTCACTGGTAGACCGGACGGGTGAACCTCACGGGTGGACCTGTCCGGTGCACCTTTCCGGTCTACCTCATAGTGTGTGGCCGGCCTAACATATTGAAAAATAAAGCATAATTAAAATGTAGGGAGCTCATTTTAAAAGGAGAAAAAATAAGTTGAAAGTGTCTTCACATAAACAGTATTTTGGGAAATTGTTTGCAACAAAATGCATTTTTAAATTGTCTAAAATGAAATAACGCCGGTCTGATCTCATAAGGGGAGTATACAGTGATGGGGTCACCGATCAGACCCATTTTTGTCTGGTGATTTTGCATCGAAAAATAGTCGACACTTGTCCAAGCGTTTCGTCCAATGCGCCTTAGATGCTATGAAATTGGTCGACAATTCAATATTTTATATATCGAGTTTGGAAAATTATATTAGCATGATTCTTTCACCAATTCGTTTGTTTTGGAGAGCGTATTAAAGGAATAATGCAATTATTAAACAATAATTTGTTTTATATATATATATATATATATATATATATATATATATATATATATATTTATAAACGCATCCGGGGAAAGAAGAATATCAAAATATGTAGCAAAAATATGTATTTATGGCAGAATATGTAAAAACATGGTTATTTGGCGAAATATGTAAAATAAAAAAACTTTTTAAATGCTTTAAAATTACTTAAAACGTACAGAATTACATAAAGAATTAAGATTTAACAAGCAGAAAAAAATATGCAAATACATTAACATCCGTTCCCTAATTATTACTAATCAAAAAACTCCAACATAATCTATAAAGCAAAATTTATGAGGACAGTACTTGCCCTACGGATATAGTAGATGATGCGGAACTAATAAGAGCAATGTCTAAATCCTGATGGTAGTTCTCGTCCCTAGGGAAGAGATTCGGATCCCTGAACTGAGAGATGGAACTGTTTGCTGGGAGGATCCAATCCTCATCGAACAACCGAAGTCATGTTCAAAGGTAATCCATCCAGAGAAAGCTTAACCAAACAACCAGCAAGGATATTGGAATATTTATCCTCTTCCATCTCTTTGTTTCCAGTCTCTTTTCTCTTTTATCCTTCACTCACTTCCCTCCTCTACAAAGGAGATAAATGGACTTGCCTTCTGTTTCTCGAGAAATCCACTTACTCCCGTCTTTTTCCGTTTAAAAGGGTAACTGAGTCACTTTCCTAACAGAACTCCATCTCTAGTAAAGTCTCTTGGGCTCAAAATTCCTACATTGTATAATATTTATAAACATACTCCCATGTAATGAAGTTCATGAGGATTATAATAAAAGAAGAAGGAAGCGTGAAACTAAACAAATTCCTCAGTAAGAGAATTCTTGTAACTCATTTGTATATTTTATAGCAATAAGGCCCGCAGATAACGCAAAATATGTCTTCGGAGGCTTGGGGTCCAGTAAAGCATTAACCATTTGTTTAAACGACTATACAGGGTGTCCCTAATTTAAAGCTAGTATCTATAAAGAGAAGAAATACAAGAGAGTTAACCAACAGCAGATATCCTATCAGAGGAAAGAAAAATATAGTCGATTGTAGAACAATCCACAGTCATGTTATGTTTTCAGAAAATGAAAGAAGAAAGAAGCTCTATAAGTTACAAACCCTTTTAAATACATACAAATTTTAACCACTATCATTTTCGGTCTCTATGGGTTCTGAAACGCAAAATTTTCTAGTCGGCACTTCCAGATTGCGTCATGAGATCAACCTTATAAGCGGGGTTCCTCCCTATGGAGGAGGGAGGAACCGCGCTAAAAAGGACTTTTAAAAGGAAATTTCCTTGCTGATATGTATTTTTACGTTCTTTTAATAAATAATTATGTATTTACGAACTTTCTTTTTTTATTATTATTTTTATAAAATAGAAATATTTTATTTAATTTAGCTACATAATGGAAGGGGTTAAAAACAGCAATTTTCAAAATTCTCAGAGCCAAGTCGGCACGGGTTACTGTTGACGTAAAAAAATAAAATTTTGTATATAAGTAAGTCTAAATAGTTTAAAAAGAATTAGAGGGTATGCGTTTCGATATCGAGAAAAAAAATGTTTCGCCCATATAAGGGACACCCTAATATATATATATATATAGAGTTACTTTTTATTGCTTCCGGACTGGACAATGGATTCCCACAGTAACTAAATTACACATTTGTTTGACAAAAGGGAGTCAATCGTTTAATTTATCCCTCAATGCACCTCCACTTCATTTGCGTGGATTTAATGCTCACTAAATGTAGAAGTTTTCCTGTAAGTATTAAATCTGTAGTCCATTAGGGGGTTGAGGAAAAACGTCGGAAGATACCTCTGATTCGTTGAGAAATTGAGAATTTAATTATTCGAGTATGGCTACTTAGATCTGAATCACCCTACCTAACCTTTAAGTTACAACCCATTTTTAAAAGGGTTTGTAACTTATAGAGCTTCTTTCTTCTTTCATTTTCTGAAAACATAACATGACTGTGGATTGTTCTACAATCGACTATATTTTTTTCGTAGAAGGTAGAAAAATACATGCATACATCACAGACTATATTTTTCTTTCCTCTGATAGGATATCTGCTGTTGGTTAACTCTCTTGTATTTCTTCTCTTTATAGATACTAGCTTTAAATTAGGGACACCCTGTATAGTCGTTTAAACAAATGGTTAATGCTTTACTGGACCCCAAGCCTCCGAAGACATATTTTGCGTTATCTGCGGGCCTTATTGCTATAAAATATACAAATGAGTTACAAGAATTCTCTTACTGAGGAATTTGTTTAGTTTCACGCTTCCTTCTTCTTTTATTATAATCCTCATGAACTTCATTACATGGGAGTATGTTTATAAATACTATACTATGTAGGAATTTTGAGCCCAAGAGACTTTACTAGAGATGGAGTTCTGTTAGGAAAGTGACTCAGTTACCCTTTTAAACGGAAAAAGACGGGAGTAAGTGGATTTCTCGAGAAACAGAAGGCAAGTCCATTTATCTCCTTTGTAGAGGAGGGAAGTGAGTGAAGGATAAAAGAGAAAATATTTATTTATATATACATATATATGTATATATTTATTTATATATATACAAATTTATTGATTGCCTGTATAGGATTTTCGGCGGATTTTCGTTTGGGGCGAAATTCGCGCAAAAAAAAATCGTAACGCTTACGTTTTTGAGTTCATAAGCTTGTAAATACTCGTTTTATATGGGTCTTGGGCTAGGAAAACGAATGAAACCATTTTCAAGGCGATATCTTTAACCGTTCTTGAGAAAATTGAAAAATAATTTTTGAATACCGTTTTTGGTTTGGGTACTTAGAATCATGGGATTCAGTTGAAACATTTTCTGCATGTTCTACTTTCATTAAAACTAATATGTTAAAATTTTGGTTACGTTTGGAGTTAAGGAAGGGTTACCATAAAATATTTTATTAACAGACATAAAAAGTTTTGGTAACTTTGTTTACTTTCCTTAATATCTCGAAAAAGGTTACGAATCTTGGTAAACGGAAGAATACCATTAGAAAGCTTATTAAATGTTCTAAAAAAAAGGTTCTAATGAAAGTTTTGATTAGGCGATGTCAATCGGAGAAATAAGAGCTTAAAACATTAAAGTAATTGATTTCGCTTATTCGAACTGTTCTTTTTGTCTGTTTTTTATTCCTTGTTATTTTTTAATTGTTTATAGTTGGATAATGTATTTGAAAATAAAACAGGTTAAGAAAAATAAGAAAAACAATTTAATGTTAGTGATATGGATTTCCAAGATATAGCTCTTCAACTGCCTAGCGTCCTTCCTAGGGAGGGTTGTTTGTCTTTGATTTTGGTACTTAGAATGATGGGATACAGTTGAAACATTTTCTGCATGTTCGAATTTCATCAACACTAATATGTTGAAATTGTTGTTACGTTTAGAGTAAAGGAAGGGTTAGAATAACATATTTTATTAACAGACAAAAAAAGTTTTGGTAACTTTGTATACTTTCGTTAGTATCTCGAAAACCGTGGACAATCTTGATAAGTGGAAGATTACCATTCGAAAGCTTACTAAATGCTCTACAAAAAAGGTTCTGAAGAAAGTTTTAATTAGGCGATGTCAATCGGAGAAATAAGTGCTTAAAACTTTAAAATAATTGATTTCGTTTATTCGAACGGTTCTTTTTGTTTGTTTTATTCCTTGTTATTTTTTAATTGCTTATAGTTGGATAGTGTATTTGATAATAAAACTGGGTAAGTAAAATAACAAAAACAATATATTGTTAGAAATATAGATTTCCAAGATTCCAAGACCTTGTAACTAGCGGGACCTAGTGCTAGCCGACCCTTCCAGGTAAGATCGTAAATCATGACCTTTCAAGACTTTACTACACACAGGAATGGCGTTAGTGACCTTAAGGGTTGACACGCCATTATAATAATTAATTAAAAAAAAAAGGACTACTGGAACCAAAATAATAACTGCTTCTATTTGAATGTTTCCAAATTAGACTAGGGATATGAACGGAACCGCGCTAAGATGATGCAGTTCCTGCGAGACGGACGTTTTTACATTCTGGATACAGATTTCTGTGCTCTTGCACGGAGCCTAGAAAATATTGTTTTTGCTTTTCCTTTGCAGCGATCAAGCCATGAAAAAAGTTTTACACCTCATAAAGAAAGAACCTTCCTTTTTGCATCTTAATAGGCAACTTCTTCTTCCCACGTAGACATGGGGTTCTGAAGGAAATTCTCATCAATTTTTAATCGAGAAAATAGTTTTATGATATTTCCATACACAAAAGCATTTAATAATTTCCCTGCGGCAATAAACAAGGTAATATATATTATTAAGTCCGTGAAAACCGTCTAAGAAATAAAACCATGTATTCCCACATAGCATACAATTATTGAGACATACTCCATTCGATGGAATGTATCAGTTCCCAGAATCATACACACTATCTTTTTATTTTAAGTTCACTACAATGTTACTCTTGGTTTGTTCATCAACTTCATCTTCAAAGAGTGATAAAGAGGCAATTTCTTCTGAAAAATACCAAAGATGTTGACAAAATTGGCTCAGGGCTGCTTCGAAGATCTCTTTGTCAACAGTTTCATATTTCTTAGGCCATTTTGGAAAGCAGAAATCTTGATTTGGTGTCTTCACCGCCCGAATAAATCCAAGCCACGGTTTTACATACACAACCACAACGAATAAACTAACGTCCTCAAGGGCTCGTTTATCGATGGTGTTAATTTTGAACTGGGATTGGAACCAACATATTTTCAAAGCGGGAATAGCTCTAGCCATCAACCTTGCTTGATTAACTGCTCCAGGAGGTCTGATTTTAATTCTCTTCTCCTTATCTCCTCCTAAGAAAATAATAGATAGTTCAATCAGTTCCCGATAATTCTTCTATTGTTGTATTACTAAAATGTTGGCCCTGTCTAATTTTTGTTCAAAAAGTACATAAGCTCCTTTCAATCGTCCGGTATTAGTCGTATTAAAGCACATTATTCGTACTTGCGTCATCGAGGTTCCATTCATAAAGTGGACTCACAGCATTTCCTTGATCTTGACCGGAAGAGCTACCAGTTTGGGTACAGCCAAACGTTGTTCTTTTTATCCAAATGAAATAACAATTGGCAGGCGTTCTTCTTTGCAACTTCTCACGTCGAGTACAGGTAATAATTTTCCATCCCAGCGAAAGGTCACCGTTTCGGGCATATTATTCTGAAAATCTGATTTTATAGATTCCACTCTATATTTCCTAATCTGTGTTTGAATGCGTTGAATAGACGATTTTTTTATTGGTAAATCATCACAGCTAAGATCTAGTGCTCCTACTACAGCCTGAAGTATACAGGTAGAATCCCTTATGCTTAATTGACATCTATCTAAAGCTGCAACTAACTTATGCGTGTTAAAGTCTTACCTTGTCCTTTTTTTAGTAATTCTAGAACTAATCGTTTGAGATGTCGATGGCAAGGGTTCCTCAAGCAATTCATCAGAGCTAGTATGTTGGTCGTGATGTTCTTGCGTTTGTATAAAATTTGGTGTAGTAAAAGATGATAAAAAACTTTCGGAACACATTTGCTCATGTATTTTTCTCTCCATTTCATTTTCTCAGTCTTGCTCTTTCTTCTTGTTAGTCTAACTTTTTATGTACACTTCCTAACCATCCTGGATGCCCAGGTTCTCTTTGGTTTTCTAAAAAGATTTGATCTTCCTCTATTTTCATCCATTCCAAAGCATTAGCGTGTGGTTTATTGAATAAATTGTATAAATTCTTTTGAAAGCCCTCCTATCGGCGCTTATTTTTTTTTTTTTTCTTTTTTTTTTTTTTTTTTTTTTTTTTTTTTTTCTTTTTTTTTTTTTTTTTTTTTTTTAAAACCACGAGTTGTTTTACACACTTAGGTATAGCTCTGGTAGGGATTCTAACTTTTTCCCAGAATACACTCAACGAGTATGTTAAAAAATTCACGAATGTTAAAAAAAATTACTGCCAAAATTTGACAGTTAGATGGTAACTTTGTACCTGTTATTTGATATTTGACGTAACCAACTAAGAAAATATTTTTTTTTTAATGCTTCTTAATTGTACTGTCATCTTCTAAATGTAAAACAATATGTGTCAATCAAGAGAATAACAGAGAACAACTGATAAACACGGCGAGTGCGCGCAGCTATTACCAAACTCAATCAGTATGGCCACGTTTATGGAAGTCGGCACGGGTTATCCGACTCCAAATAAGGTAAGAATTTATTTTCGAGTGTTTTAGGAGTGAATGAACAAAATTAGGACCTATGCGTTTGAAAATCAAAACTTTGAATATGAAGGGGCACCCACATATATATATATATATTCGTTTTTTTTAATTACTTTTATACAGTTTATTTTCGATAAAAATAGCGTTTCTCGAAATAAAAGGGGATTCACGTAGGCGAAAGGTATATCGAGAATTTTAAACTTATTTGAGTGAATTTTCGACAAAACATCAATGAGGCGAAGGGAAGGAGTGGTGCTAAAAATAGAGCCAATTTTTCTGTTATACAAACTGGAATAAATTTCCTTTATATTTCTGATCCCCGAAAAAAAGGGAGAGCACACTTAACCCGACCTTGGGCAGGGTCGAGGGAGGAAAAGGCTCTTTATGGGATTTTCTCAAAAGGAAAATTATTACCCTCTTTCCTTTCCAGCATTAACATAACAGGGACCTTCGGGCAATTTCGCCTAAATTCATATATTTATTACTAAATCTTTTTTTTCAAATTGGGTTAAGAAGAGTTGAAATAGTGAATTAGTTATTTATTGCGGTTCCTCCCTCACTCCATTGGGAGGAAACCTACTCACGACGATAACCTCATGACGCTATCCGGAAGTGTCTACTAGAAACTTTGATATTCATATATGTATATATATATATATATATATATATATATATATATATATATATATATGTATGTATATATATGTATATATATGTATGTGTGTATATATATATATATATATATATACACATACATATACATATATATACATACATACTAGTCCGTTCGCTCTCTCTAGAAGGTTCAAAACAGGTCCGATTTTGATGAAATTTGACAGGTTTCATTTGACGTGAAGTTGTTTAACCAACATAATTCGTTCACCGAAACTCGACTTTTGGACCAAATTCGCGCAAAGAAGATCATAACGCTTCTGTTTTCGAGTTATTATGCTTGGAGGTTTTCGTTTTATAGGTCCTCCAACGTAGGAAAACGAATGGAACCATTTTTAAAGCAATATATGTTGCCGTTTTCGAGCAATGTTGATACATCTACATTACCAACTATTTTTTAGAATGAGTATTCAGAAACGATGGATTCAGTTAAAACTTTTTTCATACGTTACCTCAATCCCGCATATGACGCAAAATATATATAAATTGGTTCAACCCTCGATAACTTGGGGTCCTGTAAAGCAGGTAACCATTTATTCACACTACTATATTTAACAATAATGCCCTACATGCCATTTTTCTGTACATCCAAATAAAACTCAAGTAATTTATGTTAACCATAATAATACCTAACATAAAATTTAAACTGAGTCTACCATTGTTAGGGAGTCCTTTCGTCTCCAGGTACACAATATGGAGGCTGGCGTAAAACTAGCTACGGATGTAACAAATATGGCCTTGCCATTATTGATGTTTTCTTCAGGGATGTTTTAATGCGATCTATTCATTAACTTTAACATTTAGGTCTATTAGACTACGGAATATTTTATCCACATATTTTTAGCGTAAATATGCTTTAGCGATGACTCAACTGAAAAACAACGTTACAAAAAAGCAAAGCGTTACAAACAGTGTTCGCTGGCGTTCGCGCATGCGCGGTTGCTATGTATGAAAAACAAGACTGTATGTTATATAGTGCATTACATAGGTTTTTCGGATGGACCTAAAGCATATTTATGTTCCTGAATTTGAGCAGAAGGATCTCATCCGGAAATTTGTTCCGGACGTTTGAAATTCATCTAATCTAAAATATTTTAATTTTTGGAGGTGGGTTTACTTCTTTCAGCAATATCCTTATGAATTACATATTCTTTCTTCAGATGTTCATTATTAATTTCGTTCTACTTTCTGGCACTTTGGTTTTTGCAGACATTATCGTAGAAACACAAAGAAAGTCCGACTCGTTGGAACCGCATCATCTTACCGTGTTTCTGTTCTTATTCATAGTGTCATTTGGAAGGCTTAGAATAGAAACAGTTATTATTTTGTTTAGCTATTTCGCGAACAAATGGATCCCTATTCTACAGGAAACAGTATCCTGAGCGGAAATTTCTCCTTTGCCTTCACTACGTTCATTCTATGAAACACTATTACGAATACAATTCCCATTTACTTATCTGGTTTTTATTCCACGTGTTTCTGACCATTAATTACGTATACTTTTTTTTTGGATATATATGGCGCAGGTCAAAAAGTAGTACTCCTTTTTCTTATGTACAACTTTATTCTTAGCTTGCCCAGATTAAAGTTTATGTTTCGTGGCCTTCATGCCACCTACTCAGGGGCTATTAAATCCCCCGAGTGAGGAGGTGGCATGAAGGCCACGAAACATGTAGGGCAAGCCAAGAATAAAGTATTACAAAAGAAAAAGGAGTACTATTTTTATTAGCTGGGCCATATATATCCGCAAAAAAATTATCTGGTTTTGCTAAAATATCTATTTTACTGTTAAATACAATTAAAAATCCTTTTTTTTGCTGTTCAATTACATTTAATAAAAAACAATTAAAAAATTAGATAAACAGGGGAAAAAACTGTTTAAAAGAACGAAACGGACATTAGTTCAGAAGTAGAAAATACTCACAAGAAAACACTTCTGTGTAAATATCTACTTCCCCTGCTTTTTTATTTTTTTTATTTAGCTTTTCAGAATACTTTTTTCCAATTAAGTAGGAATGTTATTAAGAGGGGCCATTTGGAGTGCCACATTCATAATCTGGCCCGTAATAAATCCGCACTTATGGTGGAATGATTTTGCTGATTATCATAATCTAATTTTGCTCATCACTTCTATATGAAGAGATTTATTCCACGTGCGTTTTTTTTGTTTTTTTTTTATTATTGAAACTCTTAACAGCATTGGCGGTAAGGGCTTTACATCGTAAGAAATTTACTTAGCTGATTGATAGATCATTTTACATAACATTAAATGCATAAAGGTGAATATGATTTTACATAGATGATAGATACGATAGAATCTTAAATATCTTAATGTATTTAAAACTCTATCGTGTCTATGTTATTGAGCTGTGAAACTGATATAGTTTTACACAGGATTATAATTCACATCTATAATTTTAACACGATACTAACACAACATGAGTCATTCGCCCAGCCCAAACCGCTCGACAGAAAATTTTGCATGGACACTCCCTATATAACGTAGGCACTCACTAAGAAAGGATTTTTTTGATATTCGAATTTTTAAGTACTTTTAGGGGGGGTTTAAAGTTAGAGCAGGCAAGCCAAGGCAGCATGTGTTGCTAGGACGATAACAGAACAGCTGTTACCGTACATTATCTATTTCATAGTATTATTTTTAATTGAGGTTAATTTCCACTATGATGGCAGTCCTTGAATTACTAGAAATAAAATGTGATTTTGTCCCTCATAGAGTTTACGCCCGGGTGATGGCCCATCCGAGGTAATAATATGCCGAACCACTTGACACAAAAATTTGAAATTTTGCACGGACAATACGTTTAGAGTGTAAGCACTCGCTAATAAAGGTTTTTTTGATATTCAAATTTTTAAGTACTTTTAGGGGGGTTTGAATTATTAAGAAGTTCCTCATCGGCTCAAAAATGGTTCGATTTTGATAACATTTGGTACAAAAATCTTTCTTCTCATTTATAATGTCAAGTTCATTAACCAGTTGAATCCGTTTACTGGAACATGGTTTTTGGAGCGAAATTTGTGCGAGAGATTCCTTAACGTAGGAAAACGAATGAAACCATTTTTTAAGGGAGTTCTGCAGCCATTTACCAGAGAAATTGATAGAAATACCTTTCAAAACTCATTTTCTGTTTGGGTATTCAGAAACGAAGTATATGGAAAAAAATGTATGAATGGTGATACGAAGTTTTCGGATCTCAGTATATTTTCTAAAATATCTCGAAAACGGTTGGGAACTCGTAGTAAGTGGAAGGCGGCTATTCGAAAGGTTACTAAATTCTCTACAAATAAGATTCTGTTGTAATGTTCGGTGGGGCGATGTCAATCGAAGAGAAATGTGCTTAAAACTTCAAATTTGTTAGTTTTATGCTTTTCACTGTGTATTTGTCTCTATTTACTTAACTTTTTAAGCGGTTGTTGTATTTTTTTTTCTTTTTTGCCAACGGAAATGGTTACCTCCACATGGTGTTTCCTGGGTAGCTTTAAAGTCCGTGCAATAATAAGCTGTACAAAATTATGTAGTAGCGTTAATTTGATCATATCTTATTTAACTCAATATAAAAAATACTTATCGGCCGTGGTGAAGCACGGGTATTCAGCTAGTCTACTATATATTTGTCAAATACTACTCACTGACTGACTCACTGACCTATCATCGCCCAGCCCAAACCACTCGACAGAAAAATTTGAAATTTTGTATGGACACTCGCTATATAACGTAGGCACTCGCTAAGAAAGGGTTTTTCGATATTCCGAATTTTTAAGTATTTTTAGAGGGGATTAAAGTTTTAGTTGGTTAGAGCAGGCAAGCCTAGGCAGCAAGCGTTGCTAGGACGATAAAGAACAGCTGTTAATGTACATTATCTATTTCATAGTATTATTTTTAATTGAGGTTAATTTCCACTATGATGGCAGTCCTTGAATTACTAGAAATTACTGATTTTGTCCGTCATAGAGTTTACGCCCTGGTGATGTCCCATCCGAGGTAATAATATCCCGAACCACTTGAAACAAAAATTTGAAATTTTGCACAGACCATCCGTTTAGTATGTAAACACTCGCTAACAAAGGTTTTTTTTTTATATTCGAATGTTTAAGTACTTTTAGGGGGAATTATTAAGAAGTTCTTCATCGGCTCAAAAATGGTCCGATTTTGATGACATTTGGTACAAAAATCTTTCTTCTCATTTGAAAGGCCAAGTTCATTAACCAGCTGAATCTGTTTACTGGAAAATTTGTGCGTATAAATCGGAACGCTTACATTTTGGAGTCCATATGCTTGCAGGTACGCTTTATATAGGTTCCTTTACGTTGGAAAACGAATGAAACCATTTTGAAAGCGATTTCTGTAACCGTTTACGAGAAAATACTTTTCCAAACTAATTTTCTGTTTGGGTATTCAGAAACGATGATTGGTTCATTAAAATTTTGGTTTCACAAAAATTGTATTATTGGTGATACAAAGTTTTCGGATCTCAGTATATTTTCTAAAATATTTCGAAAACTGTTGTGAAATCGTAGTAAATAGAAGGTGGCTATTCGAAAGGTTACTAAATTCTTGACAAAAAAGATTTTTTTTTTTACTTCCCAACGGAAACAAGCACGTTTACCTCCACATGGAGTTTCCTGGGTAATTTTAAAGTCCGAGCAATAATAAGCTGTACAATATGTATTACCGTTAATTTTGATCATACCTTATTTAACGCAATATAAAAACTACTTATCGGCCGTGGTGAAGCACGGGTAGTCAGCTAGTTAATTTATATTCAAAAATGCACAGCTCTATCTTTGATATACCCCTCACCCATTTTTCTATATTCGTATTGATGTATTCATTTTCGATTTGTAGAGTTCATTGATTTATTAGTTCATAATGTGTAAAATTTACAAATGTACTGATATATAACATCAAGATTTCTATAATGTATTACATAATATATTACATCATGAATTGCATAATGTATTTATTTACACAATTGAAGGTCGTGCAGCAATAAGGAGGTAGCTCCATTTTTGGGGATTTTGCAGGTCTGAACATTATCATGGATTAAAAAATTATCTCTATCTTCTGGTACAATAAGGAAGCAGCTCTGTCCACTAAAATAGTGGAATCACCTCAACTAAACCGCTGTGTTATGTCCACTATTGACTTTCCAAGTGTATACAGACAACCCCAGGTCTTAAAAATTGAGAAATTCATTGGGCCTCGCAGAATATGAGCTTCTTAAATTAAAAATTTTATTAAAAGCAAATTTTGTTTATTTTACTTGAAAAGTCGTATATCGTGAGTTTTTATACAACGTGGCGCCATAAGGAGGCGGCTCGAAATCATTAAACTTCAAACCACCACTCTAAAAACAGTAGGATAGGGTCCTTATGGAATTACTTTCATAAAGATATTAAGAAATTTTAAAACGTTTTTTATTTTGCTAAAAATGTGAAACAAAAAGATCTACCTTGTTATTGCTGCATGAACTTCAACTTGTAAAAGTTATGTGTAATGAAATTTAATAATACTGTATGATACATTAGTATAAAATAAATCGCTAAAACTTGCGAAACTCTAACCAAATAAATAAAAGATAGTTCGATTTGATTAAATATAACCCCGCATTACTGCACACCTCCGAAGCCTACTTATCTTTATTATTATATTCTGGCATGTTTGTTACTGTTGTACTATTATATAAATACTTCATTAAAAGAATTATGGATTCAGAATAATTAAACCTTTTTGTTTTCCGTAAGCATTTTTTTTTTTTTTTTTTTTTTTGCTCGGACTGCACAAAACCTTCCTTCTCGTTAACTATTACAGAAGCTATAGAACGTCAAAGGCTTCTCTTTTAATTTCCTTCAGTAGTTCTCACACAGCTTCACTCATTAACTCAAAGCGCTTTTTCAAAAGCCAAAATTAATTCTACATGCTCGTCGAACCGGTACTCTGCTTTTATGTCTCCTTCTATTTTTTGACTTCTCAACGATGTTCATTTCACTCTGATTTAAAAAATTTGTTAACAAACAATATGATCTGTTTACTAATTAAAAATTAAATTCAAGACCAGAGTATCGATGTGACCGACAGGGAGGATCATGTGCCGTTGGCATTCGAAAAAAAAGGGTGAAATATATTTAACAAAACACTACTGAATTCGTTTCGTACTTAATTTCTAAAAAACGTGTTTTGACATTAATAAATCGAGAAAAGAAAAATAATTAATTAATCTATTCAAGTTAAGTAAGATAATGACTAGCTATAAGAATTTTCAAATTAAAATATCCAAATAGAGAAAACTTCCAAGGGCTTTAGGAATAGCTGAAGTATTTACTTTATCTATATATATAAAAATCACGTGTCTGTCTGTTTGTCTGTTTTTCTGTTTGTTTGTTCCTTATACAAATCCACACCGTTTGACTGATATTGACCAAACTTCGCACATAGATACGTCTTGATCCGGGAAATCTCGTAGTCTAGCTCAAAATCTTCTAGGATTCACAGCTCGGGAGTTACGCCTTCGAAAATGTCATTTATGAAGGAGTAAATTCTCCGAAATAGCCCTTTTCTTCCAGTGTTGCAACTTCTTCAAAGAAGAACGGCAATATAGATGGAAATTAGCAAGCCAACAAAACTCATTTTTTATTAAGTTTTACTTTCTTTTTGTTTTTGTTTTACTTTTTTTTAAAGTTTTATTTTAACTTCTTTTAAAGTTTTACCTATTCTCAAAATAGCCTTATATTCTCAGAATTTGGAGAAAAATGATATTTCTGTTTAAGAAGTATATATCAAGTAAGACAACAATGGGCCCCTAGGTGTTATTCAGTATTGCGACAGAATTAAGCTTGCAAATACATTTAAACGGTTTAAGTTTTTAACAAATCTTTTTTGAAACATTTCGTTAAAACTTTGTTTTAAAACATTTCAGTTTTAACCTTTGTTTGTTCTATTACAAATTACAATTTAAATTACATTACGTTTGCAAACGTGTGTATCAAACTTTTTTAACTTTGAACTTTTTTAAGTTTGAACATTTTTTAAGTCTACCTTTTAGCCTTTTAAGTCTATCTTAAAGTAATAAAAAGTAAATATATCGTATAACATAAATTTATTTCTGTAGGACAACACTGGGCTTAGAAGCCATTTTTCTTTTGCTATAAAACATTTACGTTTTAAGCTTGAAGATTTTTTCTTTTTTTAGCCTTAGTGTTTATATCTAACATTCATACATCTAACTTTTTAAGTTTCATGAAACTTTTTTAAGTGTCTGCAAACTTTTTAAGTTTTCAAACGTGCGTTAATCAAACTTCATAAAGTTTGCAAAAGTGTCTGTATCAAACTTTTTTAAGTTTGGTGTTTTCATTTATCTTATAGCCTTAAGTAAGTCAAGTAAGTAGAACTATAAGTTTAACTTCCATTCCCTTTGTTTACTATTTTTGTTACTATGCTATTTTATTGTTTATTAAAAACAATGCCTATAATAATTAATTTATGCCTCCGTTTTATCACATGCATTTGCTTAGTAAAAGCTTGCAAATACATTTAAACGGTTTATGTTTTTAACAAATCTTTTTCGAAACATTTCGTTAAAACTGTGTTTTAAAACATTTCAGTTTTAACCTTTGTTTGTCTATTTTCATATTTTAGTTATGCCATACAAGGTGTTAATATAGAGTATAGAAGTGTTTAATATCTTGGAAAATTAACCAATAAGAGAATTAAAATTATGAGATGTGACAATGGTAAGGAATATTAAAATAGTATGATTTATGCTTTTACAAAGAATAAGAGTATCTAAATTAACCCATGCCCTCATATATTCACAAATTAAAGAGAACTGCTGACCAATTTTTTAGAACAATTATGAATATATGACATTGTTTACTGGCAGAATCTATTCTTGTAAAAACGTTTTGGCCAAAAATTGTTTGTGGAGCAACTTATTTGAAAAATCGCACTTTAGCTAAAACCATTGAGAATAAAACATCCTATAAAATATATTTGGAAAGAAACCAGATGTTTCTAAGTTACGTTTATATGGTAGTAAAGTTGTTCTTAAGAAACCAGAACAAATAACGACTTTTAAATGGGGTAAGAAGGTGAATATTTGCATTTTAATCCGTTATAGTGAAGCTCGGGAGTACTTTTGAATAATAAAATCATAGTCACTATGCATTTTGATGATGATGATTAGTTAATAGTTAGGTTAGTGGGAACTGATGAAAAAATTTAATGAAGAAAAGGAACCGGACTTGATTAATTTTTAGATGAAAGCCTTGGATAAATACAAATGTATAGTTTTAAACAAAATAATACTTGGGATTTAGTTGAAAATAAGAAAGTTGTAAATGCAAAATGTTGACCAGTTGGACATAGAGACTGCATTCTTAAATGGTAAAATCAATTCGGACGTGTATATTTGAGGAGATTGGTATCAAAGTTGGACAACTCCATTTTTTTTCAATTGAAAAAATGGAGTTGTCTAACATTTGAGTCAAATGAATATATTGGAGACATGCTTACAAACTCATTGTGTAAAGAAACTTTTGAGAAATTCAAAAATATGTTAAATTTGATATTTTATATTTCATATATTGTTCATACTTCCTGCCTTAGGGAGGAACATTTTTGTCAGTTATACAATTTATAATGTGAAGTGATGTACATCTTGCTGTTTGTGTGTGTAATAAATGAATATGAACTTGACATGCTTTTATGAATCTCCCACACTTTTACTACTTTTAAATAATTTCTTATCTCAACAATTTTAATTATAAAAAGGGTCAAAAGGCACATTTATTTTTAAAAAATATGATAGTAATACCCATTATGAATAACTTCCAGAAGGAATCAATTACATTCTCTTCTAGATTTATACCAAAAATATTTACTTTATTATCATAAATTATTCCTCCAAGCCCTCAATCTTAGAACCTTTAAAAAAATATGTTCCATTAAGGAGAAGGCAGCAACCATGGAGTTTTATATCATTTTTATTGTTTCATAACGTTTTGTCCATCGCAAGCCTAACTTAATTTCACTTTTAATATTTAAATTTATATCATTTTAATGTGCTGTCGTGGAATTGTCTTTAAACCATTTCCTTCTTATTAAAATGAATTCTTTCATTTATCCCCCCCCCCAGGAGAATTGAATTTTCCATGCAATTTTCTATTAATCTAAATATGCCAAGCCTCTTTATTATTGACATTTTTACACCCAGCAGTTTTATTACATTTTTATATCTGCTTTCTTTTGTCTGAGATATTTATATCCTCTGACTACTCCATTATTTAAATACGCTTGCAATTTGAGCACAATATTGTTGCAAAATCAAAAAAAAAAAAAAAAAAAAAAAAAAAAAAATCCAAGAGGACACTAAGTGGCAGATACTATAGAGGAATCTGATTCATGACTGTACAGCACACTAGGGAGATAGTGTGGTCAGTACTATGCTCCAGCCGCCTGATTTTCCCCTAGGCTGCTTCGACACCTCAAGCCATTAGCACCCAGGGTATCCATTGGTAAATTTATTAAAGGCTGGGTTGGCCTAGGGACTGCCAGTGAGGCCAAATTCAACCCAAGAACGAAGACATTAGAAGAAAAAATCTTTATTGTTTGCTCGAGATTCGATCTCAGGTGCTCCAGTTTATTAGTCCAGTGCTCTACCACTGAGCTAACCTCGACCCTTTGCCAAATCAAATTAATCCCCCATTAATTTATTTAGTATAAGTCCTTATTGAAATTCCCAAATAGCTTTAATACATTGTTGTCTATAGCTGCAACAAAAATATCTAAATGGGTTTTTCTTAGATACCCCTATTTCCTATGACAAAAGGGCTATCCTTAAAGAAGAGCTCATAAACCTTAAGATTTGAAAGAGAAGCTTTAATATAACGGAAAATGTCAACAACAAAATGTGAAAGTTTATTTGGAACAAAAAGTGTTTAATACTTTCCTTTTGGCTCAATTAACATAAATCCTGCATCAATTACTTTTTCAATCATAGAAAGAAAAACCTACAGATTATTACATGAAAAGGTATAGAACATAACATATTAATATTATATTTAAAAAAACAAAAACAATACAAATAAAGAATAGTTTCTGTTATACTAGATTAAAACTTATAACTAAGTAAGTATAACCTTAATTAAATGCTTCATTTTGTTGCTATTTTTTAATATATATTTATATATGAACCACACATTATTTTCTTTAAAAAATTATACACTGGTAGTTTGGTTAGGATTTTCTTTAAAGTGGTACTACAACTACATGATACCAGTATACTTTTAAAATAAGGGTTAATTTATTTTCCACCCTACATTCAGTGAAAATTTGAAAAATAATTTTTTTAACTGAGCTCTCAACTTATAAACTTACTTCCTCATAATTTGAACAAGTGTCATATAATCATTCATTTTAATATACAATATAAAGTAGGAGTACCATGACATGCTGGGTAACAGGTATTTAATATGAAACATGTGTAGCATGCCACACCCGGTAACACCTATTTAATATAAAGTAGGTTTAGCATGGCACACCGGGTAACAGCTAGTTTGAGATATTTCCTTATCTAGCATTATAATGCTTTTATGCAATTTCCTTATTATATGAGTTAATAGGAGAGCTGAGGATATAATCCCTTGCATTGTTATTAGTTATTTGCTCCTACAAAATAAATGTTTAAAAAATAAAACTTTATAATATTCCTCTTAGAAAAAGTACTTTGTGTAAGGAATTGTTTCTTTTCATGATCATCGTTAAAACAATAACCGGCATAATTATTGAAAAATTACATTATTAAAGGCACCTAATCATTTATCAGGCTGAATGTCCACAATTGAAATACGGGAATTAACATATTGATTCATTAATCCCAGGTCAACTAGTTTCTCACCTTTAGTGCCATATCAGGAGCTAAAATTATAAATTCTGACAAATTCAAACTGCCTGTAAGGGTCTTGAGAATATCGCAGTAAAATAAGAAGCTCCTTCAGTGATATTAAAGATAAATTAACCGATAAAAAAACCAAATATAGTTTATACGAAATATGTAGTTCGTTAGGCTGCACCTACATTGGACCCGTATTTCTCCCGATCTGATCCAATCCGATTTCGTTTGACCGACAACGGCGAATGTGAGTGCCTATATTGGTCCCAACCCGATCCGATCTAGTCACAGCAAGTCAGAATGACAATGAGTGATTAATGTAAGAAATACCACCTAATAAGCATAGAAACATTCGATTAGATTGAATGTTGGACGTATAAAGGAGGAGTTGAGAGACCAATCAATCTTCTGGGAGTATATCAGTCCGAAAAAATTAGTGTAACAGTTAAAAATTAACTACAATAGGAGAGGCATTAGTGTTATTATTTTAAAATTAACAATTGACTAAGTTGCTCTAAATTGTATTAGCTTTCATTTAAATAAAAAATGCATTGAATTCGGTTAAGATGTAGCGGCTATAGACCTTTTTGAAATACAATGTGCGGTTTGGAGCCATTTTGTGTCGACGGTCCGAAATTGGTCTAAAAACAAAACAAGTTTGAACGGCCAAGAATCGGTGCCCATCGGATCGGATCGAATCAGGTCGGGTCGGGACTTCCATTAAGATGCATGTGCTTGTCAATGTAGGTGCTCCCTTTCTTAAGTGGAGCATATAGCAGCATAAGAAACAAGTGGAGGAATGTCACCTGGGTGGTTGTTGCTTCAGTCATAACGTGGCCCTGATAGTGAAAGGTTCTCTTACTTGATGTGGTCGTAAATATTTTCAGTTTTAGCTCCAGATGTGGTACTGAACGTGTGAAACTAGTTGAGGGTAGGTTAATAAATCATATTTACTAAATCTAGTATTTCTATTTTGCTGATCTCCCGCCTAATAAATAATGAACTAATATTACAGGCGCTTTATTAATAGCATTATATTAACGGGTTTTGGGTTTAACATATACAAAATTGTTAATATTTTTGAACGATACTTTATGGAATCTATGTAAACCATTGAATTCGTTTGTAATTTCGATGGGAACACCTCAGTTTCGGAAGTGTAAGTTTTCTTCCATTGAACGTGAAATATTAAGAGTAAAGAATATTAAAAGTATCAATTCTAATTTTCTCCAAGATATAAAAGATAAAAATAATGTTAATTATATTTTTGAACCGAAGTATTAACAACAACAACAAAATAAGCAGAAAATCAATTATTACAAACCAATTCTACTATTACCGCATCTTTATGTTCTCAACTAGGTTCAGACGCTGTCTACCCCCGACCGGTAGAAAGGAACCTTCTGTTACAAAGCCACATAATGAGCTGAAAACAGTTGTGTAGATCAGATGTGGTATTTGTAGAGATTTCTTGTTATTGGTATAAATGTTAGATGAAAATACGCTAAGAGGAGGCCTATTCTTGTAAGTATGATGTTTGATCTTTGGAATTTAAATTTATGTAGTAAAGTAATAAAATACGGATGAATTATGGAACTTCAAAAGCTTCATAATTATAGAGATGATTGTAGCGATGCTTACCTTTAGATCATTCTTACCAATTTCCTTTGAAGGATCTAAGTAGTCCTAAACCTGAACGTTTAAAAGAAAGATTTCTTGTAAAAAAGAGAGGATCCTTTTTACGATGAAAAGTAATCTTTAGAAGCAGCCTCATTAAACCCCTTTTTAAAACAAGCTATTTTTGTAAGATATTTGATCTAACACGTCTAATGAAGCCTGTAAAGGTTGTGAGATCCATTGATGGTGGGGCGTAATTAATCAAGAAGGTTCGGCGCCCGATATTAAAGGAGGTCGAAGACCAATATCCCCGAATACTTGGGGGAGGGGAGGAGGAGATGGAATCCCACCCCCGAAACACTGCCGGGGAATGTTGGTGGAGTTTGGTGTCGTCAGATTAAGGCATGGTGGTATGTTGGTGTGGTGTGATTGCGGCATTCACGTCTCCCATCAGCTGGCAGCGTTCGGAAATGACGGGAATCCTATTGACACGTGTTCGCCCATTCGGAGGCAACCTAATTTTCCACTCCGCAATTTACCCTAATCAAATGATACGATCGGCTTACAGTTTAAGCTATTTTGTTCGTTCGTCGGCTATTACTTTATTCAAGAGAATTTAGCCCTAATTTGTTTAGAAAAAAAATGCTTATGTATATCAGAAGAATTAATATTTATATGAAAGTATATTCTTTTCAGTTTTGATCTTTTATCTGTTTTTTCGTCTTAAGAGAGCGTTTTAGACATTTTACTCCTTGCAACTAAATCCCGATTTATTTGTGTTACTTGCAAAACTTAGTACTATTTAATTAGGCACATCTTAATCTTTTAGCGTGTTTACTTCCTTCGTAATCAGCTCAGTGATGCCATCCTAAAATGTTCAGCAAAAATATCTAACATTCAAAACTAGGGAACGGAAGTTATCTATCTTCTTCTATTTACTATATATTTGTCAAATACCACTCACTCACTCACTGACTCAATCACTGACCTATCATCACCCAGCCCAAACCACTCGACAGAATATTTTGAAATTTTGCATGGACACTCCCTATATAACGTAGGCACTCACTAAGAAAGGATTTTTTGATATACGAATTTTTATGTATTTTTAGAGGGGGTTTAAAGTTTGAGTTGGTTAGAGCATGCAAGCCTAGGCAGCCTACGTTGCTAGGACGATAACAGAACAGCTGTTACCGTATATTATCTATTTCATAGTATTATTTTTAATTGAGGTTAATTTCCACTATGATGGCTGTCCTTGAATTACTAGAAATAAAATGTGATTTTGTCCCTCATAGAGTTTACGCCCTGGTGATGGCCCATCCGAGGTAATAATATCCCGAACCACTTAACACAAAAATTTGAAATTTTGCACGGACAATACGTTTAGAGTGTAAACACTCGCTAAGAAAGGTTTTTTTGATATTCAAATTTCTAAGTACTTTTAGGGGAGTTTGAATTATTAAAAAGTTCCTCATCGGCTCAAAAATGGTTCGATTTTGATAACATTTGGTACAAAAATCTTTCTTCTCATTTAAAAGGTCAAGTTCATTAACCAGTTGAATCCGTTTACTGGAACACGGTTTTTGGAGCAAAATTTGTGCGAAAGATTCCTTAACGTAGGAAAACGAATGAAACCTTTTTTTCAAGCGAGTTCTGTAGCCATTTACCAGAAAAATTGATAGAAATATTTTTCAAAACTAATTTTCTATTTGGTTATTCATAAACTAAGTACATATATGGAAAAAAAATTGTATGAATGGTGATACAAAGTTTTCGGATCTCAGTATAATTTCTAAAATATCTCGAAAACGGTTGGGAAGTCGTAGTAAGTGGAAGGCGGCTATTTGAAGGGTTACTAAAAATACTCTACAATGAGATTCTATTCTAATGTTCGGTGGGGCGATGTCAATCGAAGAGATAAGTGTTTAAAACTTTAAATTTGTTAGCTTTTCAACGTGTATTTGTCTCTGTGTACCTGCCTTTTTTTTTTTTTTCATTTTTTTTTTTTACTCTCCAACGGAAACAAGCACGGTTACCTCCACATGGTGTTTCCTGGGTAACTTTAAAGTCCGTGCAATAGTAAGCTGTACAAATAGACTATTTGAACGGTCAGGACTACACAAAACTATACCACTACGTTAAAGAGGCAATTAATTTTAAATTTGATTATCAGGAATAAGGAGGATCAATTTTTGTTTTACTTATTTATTTGTTTTTATATTGTTTACAATCACTCATATTGTTTTTATTTAATTTTCATGTGTATAATATTATGTGGTGTCGCTTAGCTGATGGATTATATCCAAGCTTATGTAAATTTATTGTGAATTTCTCAAGGACTTATTATTTGTACATTTATAAAATAAAATTTACTTTACTACTACTACTACTACTAGTAAGCTGTACAATATTATGTAGTAACGTTAATTTGATCATATCTTATTTAACTCAGTATAAAAAATTCTTTTCGGCCGTGGTGAAGCACGGGTATTCTGCTAGTTGTAAAATAAAATTCAAAATATTTATATATAAATTTAACTATTTATAATGAAATATGGAATAAATAATCCGTAAACCCTATAAAATATTTAAAAGAAAAGCATAAACAAGTAGTAAGAACTCTGTTATTATGTATAGAAAGAACAAAAGTTATAAATATATAGAACAAAATTACTAAAAAAACAAAAAAACATAAATCAAAATTAGGAACTTATTTTAAAAGAGGAAGAAAGAAGTTGAAAATTTCTTCAGATGAACATTATTTTAGAAAATTGTTTACAACGTGCATTTTTAAATCATCAAACGTGAAATGACGCCGGTCTGATCTCATAAGGGTGCGTTTCCATCTGACACTTCTAGAAGGAAATATATCCCAGGTACCATAATTATTATATCCGACGCTTAAGGTATATTTCTTGCAAGAAATGTCAGATGTAAATGCACCCTTATTGCTCGCGATAGAAATACATATTTCAGACATAAATTGTTACAGCAGTTTACGTTAGTTAAAATTTCTGTCTGACATAAATATAAAGTGGTGGGATCACCCATTAGGCGTCTTTATTTTCTGGTAGTTCTGTATCGAAAATAGTCGACACGTAACCGAGCGTTTCGTCCAATGCGCCTTAGGAGCTAAAAATAAAATAAATTAGGTTGAAAATTCATTATTTTATATATCTACGTTGTTTGAAAAATTATATCGGCATAATTCTTTCGCTTATTCGCTTGTTTTAGAGAGAAGATTAAAGGAATAATACAATGGTTTGACAATAATTCCTTATATATTTTTTTTAATTCATCTGATCCAAGACCAATAGCGCCGGTGAAGCATGGCTGTCAGCCACCTTTGCTTCTTGCAATTAGAAAATACGCAGTGATCTAGACTTAACGGGTAAATCATTCTTTCTCGGTTTCCCCTTTATTTTGTCAATTACAAAATAAAAAGAATATCAAAATTTGTTGCAATAATAAGTATCTATGGCAGAATATGTAAAAGTATGGATTTTGGACAAAATATGTCAAATAAAAACCTGTTGTAATGCTTTAAAAGCACTTAAAATGTGCAGAATTCCACCAAAAATTACGATTTAAGGATCAGAAAAAAATATGTAGTATATAGTATATACCACTTTGAAGTTCAAATTATATACTATATACAATAATATCCGTTCGTTATTCATAACCCTTGAGTCATGAAAAAACGGTTCGTGTATATGACTACTCGGTTTTTCGGAGAGTTCCTTAACCAGAGCAATCCGGCCGCATTACACGTTTTTCATCGAAAACCACGAAAAATAAATCTTACCGCCAACGGGTTAGCGCACTCGTTTGGCATGCATCGAAACGAAGAAGCATACATTTCGGCTACGTTTTGAGTTGAGTATGTAACCCAAGATAAATTTGATCCCCTGAATGCTAATTTGAACTTTTTGGTTATTTTTTCTTTAAATATCTCGAATACTGTTCTGAAATGGTGGTGTGGAGTGCAAGGCAATCGATAGCCGAGTAATTTTCCTGCTTGTCAGGTTTTGCCAAGACTTTCGATAAAACCACTTCAGGCGCCGGAAGAAGTGAATGAAGTTTTCCTTTCTTTCCACTGAGGATGAAATATTCCTTCCAGATAGGAATTCTGTAATGAAAACGCACAATGTATTTTATGTGATAGTAGGTCAAATTTCATTAACTACACATTATTCATTACCAACCCTTAATTCGCACCTCATGTTTCACGTTCCCTCAAAGCCTCTTCTGGAACACTTAAAAAGCTATTTATAGCGTTAACCTCAGAGTTCTTCTCTCAGGCAGGGCCACGTCTAAGATTAAAGCTGTGATTTGCATTGTAAGTGCTCCTGAAGAGGTGTGAAGGGGGCGTAAAATTTATGTAGGGCATTAAAATAAAGTGTTATTAACAAATAATCTGTGATTACTGAAATTTGGCCTTCAGCCATGTAACATTCATGAGAAATTTACAAAACTACTATATGCAAAACTTACTGAACTATCAATGATGTTTATTGATTAGACAGAAAAAATTAAAATTAAATAGTCACTAGGATACGATTAGCCGTGAAGTATACAAGCTGTATATTGGCCTAGTTCGCCTTTGCGAGGTATTCTGAGCCGTCGGAATGAATAAAAGAGGAATTGAAAGAATTCGGAGAATTCTTTTCCCCGATATATCTACTAGATGCCGTTTATTGCAGGCCCAAACCACCTGTAATATTTTAAATTCCATTCCTTCTGCAAGCTCTTCATATCCTAGGAATTCTTTAATTAAAGACCTAGATGCAGGATCGAAGGCGTATAACTCTCATTTAGTTCTGGAATTCGACATTTGAGCAGAGTGGCCAGTTTGTATCTTTGTCGAATTGCTTCTCGGGTACTCCACTCAGCTGAATACTTGGGTTATTAGTTTAATAAACATTTGAAGTTGAGAAACGTTCCTGTACGAGCATTAATCAAGAAACTTTTTTTTTTTTACTCAGATTTCAATATTACATGAATGTATTAATTTTTAAACTAAAATATTTGATGATAACTTTTCTTAAACATCAAAATTAAAGGCAATAATCTGTGGCGTTAATAATTAACAGTTTAATGTAACAGTCAATTGAATTTATATAATAAAATGAGTTTAAACAAGTGATAAAAAATAAGGAAGTATTCTTTCTTCTTTTTTTTCAAACAACTATAAATACAAAATAATAAAACTAAAAATTTATGAATAAATATTATTGTGTGTTTGTGTGTGTGAGTGCGCATACTTATATATAAACATATATATGTAAAACATAAAAAGACCAAACGTGCTCAGGTTGCATTTTCCCTTGAGAATGAGAGGTTCTTTGTATGTTGTAGTTATTATTTTTAATTCTATTATATTTTATCGAATTTTATAACTAAAAGAACAGTCATTCTTGCCTCGATTGCATTTTTATTAAGATCATGAGGGAGTGTCTTTCTTAGACGATAGATGGGACAGATAGACCCGCTTTTTATTTGTCAATTATCCCAAGAACGAACATGAAACTTGATTTGTGGAATACACTTTGTCACTTGCCACGGAGCGATTTTTCCTGCCCCTTATAAGAAGAAATATCCTAAAATATCATATCGGCCTTTCATCTGGCTAAGACAGCCTCCTAGTTATCAGAAATAATGGAGCAAGTTCCATGAAAGAAGGGAAAAAATGGAGGGCGATGTATTTTTCAAAAGTCATCCCGGGAGTTGACACATTGAGATGGATTGAGACGAATTGTCTTTTTCTCTTCAATAATCACAAGGAATCTTTTTCTCTCGTCATCAGGAATAATCAAGGATCCAATATCTCTAGTAAGACGAGACGAAGCCTCGCAATAGTCAAGAAATTCGGCCCTTTTAGAAATAACACTTTGTAAAATAGTCTAAACTAGGTTATACGTTTTTAGAGAATGAAATATTTTAGTTTTTCTATATGATGACCCAATATAATTATTATAGGCATAATTATGCCTGTCGCGCATGTGAGAACATGACGAGAGGACTTCAAACAAAGAGGACTGCAAAGAGTTCAAATTAAGTATTGAACAGAACGAATGGTGTACTACTTTATGGACCCCCTGCCATAGAAAGAAATAAGACAAAATATTTGAGTATTTTTTAAATTACTTTCATTCATATTTGCGAACGAATCTCTGTGTTTTTGTTATTCTATTGTGAATTCTAGATATAGAATGGTGGTTGTTAAAAAACGTTAAATAAAATATTGTATATAAGAATATGTGTGTGTGTGTGTATATACATATATATATATATATATATATATATATATATATATATATATATATATATATATATATATGTTTGTGTGTGTGTTTATATATTACTTCAACTGAGAAGGAACATGTAGCTTCAATTAGTTGATTGCCCTGTACATAACGGAAGAGGTACAAAGAAGGATGGTTGAATCTTGTGAAACCATAACAAATATACAGTGCCGTTCTGCCAATCCTGATGTGGAAGAAAGATGCCGAGCCTTTCTTTATACTCAAGAAAATTACTTTGAACAATATTTAATATGAATTTAATGTTGAAGTAGTTTTGCTGAAGTAGTTGGAGCAAATAAATAAGTTGTATTTATTTAATAAACCTAAGTAATTCAAAACAATAAAAATCTTTAGGTATGAATATCTACTAAATAAAGCGTTTGTGGGCATACCTTCAGAGGACATTTTTTTCTTGTTTTGAGGTCCTTAGTTCATATTTTCAGTTTGGACACTTAAGCCTGAAACACCCTATATATAGTATGTATATAATACACACATGTTAACAGAAATCGTTTTCAGTATCTAGAGGGTAGGATTGATGATGATATGAAAAATAAATTCCAAAATTCTTTCATATATGCAACCTCAAATGCTACATCCCTCGGAAAGTGCTAAAAGTTCGGCCAGCCTATGACCTGAGGCTAGAAGTAATATTTTTTTTTATTTTAAATATTAAATTAAGCAATCAGGTTGTTTTAATAAACGGTTCCTATCTTCCTTCATCAATTAAAAATAAATCAAGTTGGAAACATGTATTAATAAAGTCCAAAGAAATTTAGATATAGAGCCCATGCAAAAAGAAACCCATTCTTAAAATTATGCTAAGAGCTCCTGAAACTCAAGTAGCCAAATTTAATCAACTCCTTTTTATTTTAAAGTTTTGCATTTTACGATTTGGTCCTCTTATCTGCCTGAAAACCCTCTTTTGTGTGATCATTGATTGTTTATTACTGGAGTTGGTGACGCGAAATTAATTCGCTTGTAACCTCCGAGAAATATTTTTCATTTGAAAGTTTAATGAGATTTTTATCTCGTTTAATGCTAATGTATGATTGATTTTTAAGGGATTTACTGAATGATATATTGTCGAATAAATACTCCCCTGATGCTTTCCAAATACCATTCATTACAGTGTAATGTGGGTATATTGAAATGCCAGTGAACCGTGGATTGTTGATGTGAATTGCCTCCTGATTGTAATCTCTAGAATGCGGAAATTATAAACAGCTACCAATGTTAGTGTATTGAAGCTAGATTTATAGGTAGCTTCTATGTTTTCTGGGGTTCAACAGGTTATAGCTATTCACCAAATAGACAGTTCCATTTATACATTGTACATTCATTTTTAACTAGTTTTTTTTTTATAGTTTGTTCTTTTTAAGGACTGGATTTTCTTCAAACTTTCAAAGTTCATTGCAAAGGGCTTGTGATTTCTACATTAGGATCTCCGAGTTGATATAATGTGCCTGGTATCAAAGTTGGACAACTCCACCTTTGCTTTTTTTACAGGAGAGGTAAAAAACCATATCTACTATATGGTTGTCAGTATCATAGTGATTTTTTTATATACCCTTCTTATAGGCCCCAGAAACATTTTTACTAACGCATTACAAAATTATATGAGTATTAGGGCCGTAATTACACTTTAAATAATGGAGTTGTCCATGTTTGAAACCAAGTGATGGAGTTGTCTGTTTTTGAAGCCAAAGGGAGCAATTTTAAATTTAATCTGTCCTCTTTTGAAACCAAACAATTATAAACTCGTTATCAATGAATTCATATTTTTTTCGTCTACTCTCTAATGCATGAGGGTGTTTTAAAGTAATGTAATTATATCTAATGTATAAAAACAAAATCATATAAAAGCGGTGATATAGTTAAAAATTACATGAACAAATTGTATTTAGATGCCGTTTGACAAAACTGGGGTCTTTGATTTATTCTTACGCATAATAAAGAACTAGTTTAGCTCTTCGCACTCACAGTGCTTACTATTGACATCTATAGCAGCTACACTGTGTACTGAGAGGTTACCACTGTAAACGGTCTGTTTCTTCCCTATTTTCTCCGAAGTGATTGGCATTCAGCCAAGATGTAGTGCATGTTGGGAGCAGATTGCATGAATGCAAGCTTCTCGTTGGCTACTGAAGGAGTTTTTTTTTTTTTTTTTTTTTTTTTTAACCAAACTATGATGGAATTGTCCATATTCTGATTCTGAACTGATAAAATACATGCTATTTTACCTAAGTTCTGTTTGTTTTTAATGCTGAAAAGTTTTAAAACCAAATGCAGCATAAAAATCCATTTAAGAATCGACCAAAAACTCCAAACTGAAAAAAATGGAGTCGTCCAACTTTGATACCAAGGTCCTCATACGTTCTCTAATTTAAATTATAAATTCATTTTCATTTAATAAATTCATAAATTTATTATTAACTTTATAGTTTTTTTTAACTTCTATTTCTATACTACTTATGAGCGAAAGTAGCATCGGAAAAAATAGTGTTTTTTTTTTGGAATCTAGAATTTTATTCTATTGAGTTTTATTGATGATTGTACGATATGATTAGATTTATGTAAGAGGAAACAATTTACAGTATAATTAATCGTTGAGTCTGTTAAATATATCTCCTGCATCATTCATATGCCTTTATTACAAATATGAAATATGCTTATACCTATGTCAGTCAGTAAGCCTATTCGATAGAAATAAGTAATGGCCAAAAATTTATAAATTTTCTTAAACGTGTGGCATTATCCTTAACCTATTGTCGAAATCATAAACATCATGCAAGGTGGGCGTACGAGTTAATTCGTTTGTATCTTGGACTATTACAAAGCAAAAGACTGCCCTGGAAGGTAGCTATCCTTACCCAGCCTAGATTAAAACAATAAATCTAATCTTTATAATCCCTATATCCCCTACTATGTCTAAAAGCTACACCGCTTTCCCACATCCTAGTCTGCACTAGTTGTGTGCTAAAATGTTATATTTTAAAACAAAATATTATATAATTAAGGTTATATATAATTAAGGTTATGTTCTATTTCCTAGGTAAGTTACGTCCTAGGTTAGTTATGATATGTGATGCAATTTTTTGTATCTTACAATGAAAGGTCTCTGACTCTGGCGTTTAGTTTTTTATTGGTCTAGTAAGGAGGTGTCGACAATGTTATGAAGTCATTGGGAGTGGCACTGGATTTATGCAAGTAAACATTTTAGAACATTTTACGGCGATAAGCCGCCCATATGGAGCACGTGTTGGCGAGGAGGTTCGCCCAACACATACTCGATATGAGTTGGCCACAGGACACTCCTAAAAGCTTCTAGCGACTGTCAAAATCCAGTGTTTAGTTTAGTTTGATCCATCTGGTTAATCTAATGTTTGGCTTCCAGAATCTATTATGAACCTTTGAATTTACTTTAAGTACACCATTTCTTATGAAAGGTGACTCTCAATAGATTTAAAGAGTTTTTACATTTTATTTGCATTATTTTTTTTTAAATTTGGTACCTACGTCCTTCGTTTATCGCCAGACCATCGGATTTCATTGTGGCGGTGGGTGGTATTGCATGAGTCGGTTTTAGGTTTCCCTTGTTGAATTATATGCAGTCGAATTTCTCTTTTGATAGTTTAAGACTATGCTTTGCTCTCCAATTGGTTTCTATGCTGCTTGCCAATTAGTGGAATTTTAAGTAGTCATTTCTACCTGCATTAAAGTCGGTGATTTTTTATATCCACATTTATTATACATAGGAGGATATCTACATGCGACCTGTAGGTTATGTATGAGAGTGTGTTACTCATCCCTGAAGAAGCACACTGTAGGTGTCTGAAAATAGTATTCTCTTACATTGCTTTACACTGAAAGAAAAAAACTCAGACAAATATTTAAATATTATTCCCGGCTTTCCCCAGCTAACTCTGAGCTAGACAATCGCGGAACATAGATGAATATTTCAACAAAACGATACGGTTGGTTAACATTCTTTATTTGGAAATCACTCAATATTTCTTTTTTTATCAATTGTGAGTACAAGATTTTATCAATTGTGAAAGATAAATTATAACTCAAGCCACAGATTTTTTTATTGGCCGCGTAATCAAACTTACCATTTTATAACTAAGCAAAGGGAAAATGAGATAGCCTCTTTTTATTTTACAAAACCAACAAGATATTCTATAGAAAGCGTCAAGTAAAGATAAAAATTATCTGAACTTGGCCCATCTTATTATGCATTCCCATCTAAATTACTAACTCAGCCACAGATTTTACTATTCATCGCCACGTTTCACAGCTTCAACACAAGGTCTTATAAAAAATATAATGTGGGATGAGTTACATTTAAAACGTACTCAGTTAAAGCATTAGAAGCTAATAGTATATGTTTTCGATGTCATATATTATTATTTTAGAAGTTTACTGTTTGAATGCATGTTACAAATTAGGATGTTAAAAAGCTGAGGTATATTTAGAGTGGCTTACATGAAATGTAACTAAGGGCTAAAATAGTATCATTTTGACGCTCGTTAACATTTTATGAGGGTCATGGTGTGACGACATTTTCTAGGAATTCATATTTCTACCTCAATAGTTAACAGACCATTCCAGTGTCACGACATTGTATTCCCTTGTCTATATCTGTGTGTCAGCATTCGATGAACTGACACGAACTTATGTAAGTTGTAAAGGTAGTACGAAGAAAACCATTTTCTTCCCAATTCCATTATATTTCTCCGGAGGAGTCCTGTCAAAACTTCCGACCGAGGCACATTGTCCCTTGAAGTTTTTTTAATCAGTGATAAGTATTTTTTCCTGACGAAAATTTGCACAACTGACTAACAGTGCGTTTACTTCTCGCAGGAAATATATCTCAGGTGTTGAATATAATAATTACGACAATTATTATATATTGATATAAGCGTCAGATTTTAACGCACCCTTTTTGCTCGTGATAGAAATACATATCTCAGACATAAATTGTTCGCCGTTTACATTATTCACAATTTCTGTCTGGCATAAATATCCTGCAATAACTATCAGATGTAAACGCACTTTTATGCACACAACTTTATTATTAAATTATCGTTCACCCAGAATCGCATTTTCATACAGCCTTCGCTGCTAATATGGTGGCGGGCCGTGCGCTCCTCGTGTATATAGGTCTGCATACAGCGTTGGAGATGCTACATAGCTGCAACACCATTCCACCAGTACTCTACTGGAGTATCTGTACTCTACCACCCGAACATATTCAGTATATTTATTCCTCGAATTTCTCTATATTACTTCTCTTTTTCCCCAATAAATTATGTCAATGATTGCTGAAATAACAAAGAGAAACACTCGCCTTTCATGAGTCCACTTCAACCCTACTTGGCGAACATTTCACGTTTAGAGCGGAGAAAACGTTTCCAGGTGAAAACTTAGATCAAATATTGTTCTAAAGCGGCAGAGATGCAACACCTGTGAAGATCAAAATGCTTCACTAATCAATAAAAATACCTCCGTAAAAGCTATTGAAAACTTATATTGATAAGGATTCTATTATTTTCCAAGTGTTATTTTCCGAACTTCATCTGAAATGGGCAAGAATTTTGAACGAATTCGAGATAATACGGATAAACATTTATATGAGGGCAATAATTCCAAACTTTAGTTAAAACCTCGAACATTTCATAGTATATAAAATGAAATGTTTCTAAAACGGCAAGGGTACGTCAATGTCTCCTGCCTTTTTAGCAATAAAATTAGATAATTAAATGTAATTAAAAAACTTATATGCTTGCAAAAAACGAATCTAGTGAAGTAAAAATCGTAATAGTAGATAATTAAACAAATTTTAATATCTCGAAAACATTACATTCCAAGTCTCCCCATGGTCCAGACCTAACGCCTCGGATGCTCAGACGGTTGACTTCTTTCGTTTATGGGTGGCTTATAAATAGATTTAAAAAGATTCATCGATGGGCCTGGTGAAGGAATTCTCGGCTGCACCATGGAGTTTTAGGAAGGTTGGCAACCTATAGATAGGCCATCCTTTCTAAATAACCAAACTGAAAATTTCTTAAGAAAACTTTTTCATTCAACTACTTACTTTCCTGAAAACATCACCTTAAAATGGTTTCGTTTCCCTTCGTTAAAGAACCTACAAAAAGTTTACATATAACCTTATGAACGCAAAAACGTAAGCGATTCGATTTGTTTGCGGAAATTATGCGCAAAACGTGGATTCTGATGATTAAAAAACTTGACCTTTAAAATCTCACTACGTATGTTTTTACCAGATTTCAATATCGGCCCAATTTTGAGCCAGGTAGGGAGCGAACTGACAGACAAATATATATATATATATATATATATATATATATATATATATATATATATATATATATTTATATGTAAACACACACAGACACACACATACACAAATTTGATCAACCGTTATGGGCTCTGATAAGTTAAGTTTACTGGTCGACTTTGCGTCGTCAACTTCATACATTTTTCATGGGGAAAGTGAGTTAACGTGCTAAATATCAATAATTTAATTTAAAATTATATAGAATTCAAACGAAATAACATACAAAGTATATCAAATGTATGAAATAAAATTTACCACACAAATAGAATACTTATCTTCTTGTATTCAGAATTAAAAGGTTATATGGTAAATAAAGTACTTCTAGGGCGGTTCCTCCCTCCCTTCATAGGGAGGAACCCAGCTTATAAGGTTGATCTCATGAAACAATCCGGAAGTGCCGACTAGAAAATATCGCGTTTCAGAACCCCTAGAGACCAAAAATAACGGTGGTTCAAATTTGTATATATATATATATATATATATATATATATATATATATTTGTCTATTCTTGGATTTCCGGCGTCCCTGATGGTCCGAAAAAAATCCGTCGTCCAATTTGAAAGGTCAAGTTCGTTAACCAGCAAAATCCGCCCGGAAGATGGCGTTTGGGGCGAAATTCGCGCAAAAGAAAATCGTAACGCTTACGTTTTTTTGAGTTCATATGCTTGTAAGTACTCGTTTTATAGGCTTCTTGGGCTAGGAAAACGAATGAAACCATTTTTAAGGCGATAGCTTTAACCGTTTCTGAAAAAATCAGAAAAAGAGTTGTTAAATTAAGTTTTTGGTTTGGTTACTTAGAATCATGGGATTCAGTTAAACCATTTTTTGCATGTTTGAATTTCATCAAAACTAACATGTTAAACGTTTGGTTACGTTTGGAGTTAAGGAAGGGTTAGAATAAAATATTTGATGATCAGACATCAAAAGTTTTGGGTACTTCGTATAATTTCATTAATATCTCGAACACGGTTGGGAAATCGTGATAAGTGGACGGAAATTATTTGAAAGCTTTATAAATTCTCTACAAAAAAGATTCTGAAACAATTTTTGATTAGGTGATGTCAATCGGAGAAATAAGTGCTTAAACTTTGAAGTAATTGATTTCGTTTATTGGAACGGTTCTTTTTGTCTGTTTTTATTCCTGGTTATTTTTCAATTGCTTATAGTTGGATAATGTATTTGACAATAAAACAGATTAGGTAAAATAAGAAAAACAATTCATTGTTAGAAATATAGCTTGCCAAGAGAAAGAGATTCGATGACGTCTTTTGAATATTTTCAATTTCCTTCATGCTGTTGGTTTTTTATTTTATTTTTTAATTGATTTTATTTGTAGAATTATTACTATAGTAAAAGAACACAGGAATATGTTAAAATTTTTGATATTTTCCAATTCATTGAAACGTATGAAATGAAGTATCCATAGAAGAGGATTCTAGGGTCTGGCGGGCCCGACCAGGTAAAGCCATAAAACCCTTTGAACAAAGGCCGAGGAAAATATTATCTGTTGCTATTCTAAGCTTTTCAAATGGCAATAGGAATATGAACCGGGCTAAGATGATGCAGTTCCTGCGAGTCGGACTTTTTATTTATCAAGGCCTTCTAATGCTTGGGTGCTTGGCATCAATATAACGTAATTATTCAAAAATGTATTTGGAAAATTATTATTAGCTAGACATGCAAAGGTTGAACTCCGATCTAAATGAGCCTTAAATTGAAGATAAACACGATCTATTTTAAATTTAAGATAAGCAAGAATTTTTGAAAAAGATTAAATGTTTAAAAATTGATGAGCTAATCGAATTTTCATAGTTAGTATTTTCATTGTTACATCTTAATCCCAAGATACATAATTCTCACTTTATTCTAATGAACTTGAGAGTCTGGAGTAGGGGCTTAAATTTAAACCAATTACTCTTTCAATGCTAATGAGGTGGTTTCTAAAAATACAACTTACTCCTTCTTATTACCTTTCCTAGTACAATATTTTTGCGTCAACATATAATTATTCAACTTTAATGTAGTATAGTATTTACATTTTTAGCGCGTCCCCTTCCTCCTTGTATATGGTGTAAACCCTCTTCTGAGGTTGACTAAATGATGCGGTCGGAAATTGACGACTAGAAACTCACAGTTACCTCTCGGCTAAACTCTCTGCTGGTTACCTCTAGAATTCGGTAACCAGCAGAATCCGTCTCCCGGGACGTACTCTTTTCGGTGAGATTCCTGCGAAAAAATCGTAACATATTTTCGTAAATAGTCTTCACGATACACGTTTTATAAGTAATATGACGTGGGGAATATAATGAAGCCATTTCAAGAGCATACTTATAACCTATGTCGAAACCGATGAAAATAGGGGGAAAAACAAGATTTATCTCTGGACTTTGGGATATATTTCTTATATATCTTGAAAAAGGTAGATAGATGTAAAGCATCTATTTGAAAGTATGTTATATTTCTTACAAATTCAGGTTTGATGCGGTTTTTATTATAGCGATCTAGTTCGAAGAAATCAGTAGTTAAAAGGAGTAATTTCCCCTCAGGATAAAACCAGTTTCCTCCTTGTAGCCTCTGAGATCTTGTTTCGCTCTAAGATTTTATTTTACATTTTTTATTGTCTTTACATTTTTCACGAAAGATTATGAATTTCCATTAACCGTTTCTATTCTCAATTTCTCACATGACACTAGGGATACGAAAACGCGCTATGATAACTTAGTTTCTAGAAGTCCGATTTTATATGAAATGTATGTATTTCCGAGTGGTGACCCAACCAACTTCTCTTTACATCTCTCCGTCTCATATACCGCTGTCATCTCAGTTTCCAGGCTATCGGGAAGAGCTATTTTAACGGCATCATCCTCTAGTCAATGAACTCTTGCTAAGACCATTTAATAATTCAGCTGATTTCTTACTAATGGCAGATTTTATTATCATACCGCGGATAACAATTACTAATTTTCTGAACATTACATCATTTTTTAGCAATACATTAGTTACAAGTGATTCAGTGAGTTAATACACAAGACGTGTAAGCTAGATAATTTTCAATGTCGTTACCTACATTTTAGTAGTGATTTGTTAAACTATCAGATATCGTCTAAAGCCACTTCTTCGTTTTCCCAATAGTCTACAGTGTATGCGGGTTCAGCAAATGAGTTTATGAATAAGAGATTCACTCGGAAACTTGGCGGTGTGGCTTTTGTGGCTCTCCCCAAAAACCGGTGAGGTTTTCGTGTTGAATACAATCAGCGGAAGAGCGGTGGAGAGGAAATCGCTTTAAATCTGTATTTGTTGGGTTGAGGGGTTGCTGGAATGGGCATCGATTGGCGAGGCTGCGTGGTCCCTCCAGATAGCGGCAGCTAATGCACCATCTCTCGTCACATTGTCTTCCCTTGTCCCTCCTTCCATATATCTCCTCTACTTACTCATTTCCTTCAAATCTACACCTTACTCAATCCTTTTACCACGCTCTCTTTCAGCGATATTAGGCTCGGGAACAAAGAGGCACACAATCACTTTTCCTTCATTTGTCACCTGTTCTCAATGTAATGGTGCGCGTCATTATACATATACATATATACATACATACATATATATACATATATATATATATATATATATATATATATATATATATATATAATAGTTGAATGTTGGCTATTCGATGCTCCTAGCAGCACATTTATATTTTTGCAGTTAGTATTTTGCATGTGTCTAGTATTCATAGAGTTTATTTTAATATTTTTAAAGCAAAAGCTTGCAGAGTGTTTTAATTTATTGATATTTGATTAAATCATTAGGTACTCTTTAATTTAAAAATGATTTATGTTATACTTTTTTGCACGGAAGGAATTTATTTTTTTAATTATTCTCCCTGTTGGTGTTGGATTCACAGTACATAATACATCAGTCTTTCATCGGTACAGTCTATGTGTTTTTTTATTGTTGTTGTTTTTTTTTTGTTTTTTACGGCGAACCGAAATCTGGGCCATTAGCGTGAGGAATTCTCTCAACGAGCCGTGAGATGAGAAAACGCCTGCCGCCGGTGGGGCTCGAACCCACCATCTCCAACATGAGAATCTAACGCGTTAACCACTAGACCGTGGGGAGACCCGCCTATGTGTTACATGTCATTTTAAAGGACACATGACGAGCTGAAAATTGAAGCCTCCATTACTACCTTATTTTTAGCCGCAGCAAGATTTTGACCACTTCTTGAAAACTTTACATGGCCGTATTTTGTAAACCGTTTCAGACATTAAGCTCATAGTTGATGTTTTTCTTATTCTTTATGAAAATAACCCTTGTACCAAATTCCATCATAATCAGAGATGGTGAGGGTAAAAATATTTAAAATTATGTTGATTTGAGACAAAATGGCCTCAACGTTTTCTTTATCTGAGTCTGAGATAGTGAGCTTACACAGCCAAGCCAATACATTAAAAAGTCCTACTCGCAGGAACTGCATCATCTTAGCGCGGTTACGTACATCTCGAAGAAATGGAATTGATTAGCATCACAAATCACAGGAAACTGATAGTGGCCAACTTACACAGAAACGGATAATTCTTAATCTGTCTAAGTCAATACAATTATGTACTGAAAACGTACTTACTCTTTGACTACTGCTGAGAAGGCTCTATTCTAAACAACCAAAAATTCGTTGTCATTTTAAGTATCTTGTTTTACTAGCAAATTCGTCTTACTGTTATAATCAACTGTAAATATGTGCTTCATGGCGAATAAAATTCCATTCTGTCGTGGGTTAAATCTTTCTATAAAATAAGAAATAACGATAACTTCACTTAGAGGCTATGAGGAAGGTTACATAGACATCAGAATTCAAAACAAACTACGTCATCATGATTAGCCTCAGCCATCTTGATTACCACAGCCACTTCAAACTTATTATTACCAATACCTTTCACCATTTCTTAGCTTATTTTACTACTATACTAATTTTACTGATAAATACAATTTAAAACAAGAAACAACCAATTAAAAAGTGAGATAAACAAAGAGAAAACCCCTTTCAAAACAAGAAAACAAACACTTTTTAAGTTTTAAGCGCTTATATCTCTGATTGACGTTGCCCCATCGAATATTGCTTTAGAACCTTTTTTGTAGAGAATTCAGTAAGCATTCGAATGGTCCCTTTCCACTTAGCACGATTTCCCAACCTTTATCGAGATATTTACGAAAAATGTATGAAGATCTGAAAACTTTTCATGTCTATTAATAAAATAATTTTTTTTCGCATACTTCCTTAACTCCAAATATAACCAAAATTTAAACATCTTAGTTGGAATTAATTTCCAAGTTGTAGAAAATATTTCAATTAAATCCCGCGATTCTAAGTACTCACAAAAATATAATGACTTACAAAAACATTGATTCCACTTTTCTCAGGAACGCTTACAGATATCACCTTATATAGGTTTTCATATGTTAAGAAACCTATAAAACAAGTACCTGCAAGCATATAAACTCAAAAACGTAAACGTTACGATTTTTTTTGTTCGAATTTCGCCCCAAACGCCATCTTCCAGTGGGCGGATTTTGCTGGTTAACGAACTTGACCTTTCCAATTGGACGACGGATTTTTGTACCAAATTTCATCAAAATCGGACAATCAGGGAAGCCAGAAATCCGCGAACAGACAAATATATATATATATATATATATATATATATATATATATATATATATATATATATAAATTTGAACCACCGTTATTTTCTCTAGGGGTTCTGAAACGCGAAATTTTCTAGTCGGCACTTCCGGATTGTTTCATGAGATCAACCTTATAAGTGGGGCTCCTCCCTATGAAGGGAGGGAGGAACCGCGCTAAAACAAAAACTTACCGCACTAAATAAACACTCCAAATTTAAAGCCCATAGGCGCATCTGACAACAAGCTCTTAGCCAGTACGCCCGTGTGCGGACAGACGTTTTGTTTACTGGGCACTACTTAGGCCCCATAAAATAAAGTCC
>OX328123.1:91900952-91903302 GCA_946811695.1 Gonocerus acuteangulatus
CAATAGCGAAACACCTAGCCAAATAAAATCTCAAACAAACCAGTCTTGAAAGGTCTTGATTTACAATCTTACCTGTATGGGTCAGCTATCCCATAAGTCGGGCAGAAAGGCCTCCACTCAGAGGCATTTGGAAAGCCTTGGGATCTCTCTCTTTGATCGCTACATTTTTAACAATAAATTGATCTTCTTATTTTACTTAATCTGTTTTATTGTCAAATACATTATCCGACTATAAGCAATTTAAAAATAACAAGGAATAAAACAGACAAAAAGAACAGTTCGAATAAACGAAATCAATTACTTTAAAGTTTTAAGCACTTATTTCTCCGATTGACATCGCCTAATTAAAGCTTTCTTTAGAACCTTTATTGTAGAGCATTTAGTAAGCTTTCGAATGGTAACCTTCTGCTTCCTAAGATTGTCGACGGTTTTCGAGATACTAACGAAAGTATACAAAGTTGACAAAACTTTTCTTGTCTGTTAATAAAATATTTTATTCTAACCCTTTCTTTTCTCCAAACGTAACCAAAATTTGAACATATTAGTGTTGATGAAATTCGAACATGCAGAAAATGTTTCAACTGAATCCCATAATTCTAAGTACCAAAATCAAAGACAAAAAGAACAGTTCGAATAAGTGAAATCAATTACTTTAAAGGTTTAAGCACTTATTTCTCCGATTGACATCGCCTAATCAAAACTTTCATTAGAACCATTTTTGTAGAGCATTTAGTAATCTTACGTTTTGCAAGATTCTCAACCTTTTTCGAAATATTAAGGAAAGTATACAAAGTTACCAAATTTTTTTTATGTCTGTTAATAAAATATTTTATTCTAACCCTTCCTTAACTCCAAACGTAACAAAAATTTCAACATATTAGTTTTAACGAAAGTAGAACATGCAGAAAATGTTTCAACTGAATCCATTGATTCTAAGTACCCAAACCAAAAACGGTATTCAAAAACTATTTTTCCAATTTTCTCGAAAATGGTTAAAGCTATCGCCTTGGAAATGGTTTCATTCGTTGTCCTAGCCCAAGAAGCCTATAAAACGAGTACTTACAAGCTTATGAACTCAAAAACGTAAGCGTTAAGATTTTTTTTGTGCAAATTTCGCCCCAAACGCCATCGTCCAGTGGGCGGATTCTGCTGGTTAACGAAATTGACCTTTCAAATTGGAAGACGGATTTTTGTACCAAATTTCATCACAATCGGACCATTAGGGAAGCCAGAAATAGACAAATATATATATATATATATATATATATATATATATATATATATATATATATATATATATATATATATATATATACAAATTTGAACCACCGATATTTTCGGTCTCTAGGGGATCTGAAACGCGAAATTTTCTAGTCGGCACTTCCGGATTGTTTCATTGTATCAACCTTATAAGCGGGGTTCCTCCCTATGGGGGAGGGAGGAACCGCGCTAATAGCTAAAACTGAAAATGAAAACTAGCGAAATTATTTCTCCGTGTAGTAGTACTCGACAGTGGCAGAAGAGTTGGGCAAAGTTGCTCACAATCGAATAAACGTTTTGCAGGGATTGTGTCATTAATGCATTTCTATAGGATTCTTTAAACACAATTGGAACGATATGTTGGACAAGATATTACCGCTCATCAGTAGGGAAAACCTGATTTTGGACTCGGCAAAAATGGAGTTTACACTGATCTGAGGTGTGATAGAGAGAATGGAGAGTAAACTTATGACCTTGTCAATGATTAATGACAAACACAATGTGCAGACCTAATGAGTCATATGATCAGCCTCCTTATACAATGTCTACTGCATAATCATTACTGAAATACTACAACTAATAATCTGAATAATATATAATGAAAACAAAGTTGCCATTGGGCAAACTACAATCCCCGAGGAGAAAGCAAAACATGGACCAATACACACCTACAAAACTAGCAAAACATTATGTTAACAATATTTTTAGTTGGTAGCATTAACCCATTTTTTACACGTTGCTTTGTCATAGTATTTTGCCTGGTTGTGATGTTTATGGTAATAATAATAAGGGAAACAAGCAGAAATTTCCAATTATGTTTGTCTGCCTAAAAAAATGCAGAATAAAATAAAAGAATTGAAGGAATTGACAAGACTGGAGATTGTAACACATACCTTTCTAAATAGAAATATTCACTAAATAGGAAAAGCAAAATGCTGCACTTGTGTGAAGTGAATTATATGAAGAATTATTTTTACCTATGACCAATTGAAGAGAGAGGGGGGAGAGAGAGAGAGAGAGAGAGAGAGAGAGAGAGAGAGAGAGAGAGAGAGAGAGAGAGAGAGAGAGAGAGAGAGAGAGAGAGAGAGAG